>JASUDE010000247.1:38864-65961 GCA_034509685.1 Colletotrichum cereale | reverse complement strand
CCCCCCCCCCCCCCCCCCCCCCCCCCCGCCCTTCCTCCCCTCCGTCTCCATTGTTTCGTTCTTTAGAGGAATCTAGCTAACACGTTATCCAGATATGGCATCTTCCGTCTCACGAACCCTCCCGGGCTCACTCACATCCTGCAGTGCACAAAGTCGGAAACGTTCCACCAGCACTCCATCGACAATCTCTACACAGGGGCGCAGAACCCGCCGGGCCACGTCTATCACTCGGACAAGCTGGACTTTTACGTGAAGGATCTGCGCCCGAAGCGGTAGGAGGCTGGGGATGGCTGGGGAAAAAAAAGGGTACGACGACGGCAGCGGCGTATGCCGCGCGTGGGTGGGGGAATCAATCCGCCGCGGCTCATGGACTGTATGTTACCGATGGGAGGCCGGGGATGGAGGAAGTTTACGATGATCTGCGGCGCACAAATAGGCGTCGAGCCGTGATTTGCTTGTTGCATGGCGAGGGGCGTTCAACGGAGGGGGATGCTGCGGGATTTGGGAAGGGGAGGGGGATGAGGGATGGAGGTGGCTTGATGAGCGGCGTCTCACATGGTACGGACGAATTCATGTCGGAAACCCGAGAAACTTTGTACGCAGAGAAAAAGGACTCTACGATGGTACGGCTGGGAAACATCATCCAACCACTCTACGTGGTTTCTTCCTCTCTTTTGACGGTGTCCCGTTCCGCCGTTCCGGCGTTCCGGGGCCTCTACCCAGACATGTCTCCCAACGATGGAGAGAGAGGAGATGAGGAGTTGGCGTTCTCCGCAGCCCTTTTTTTTTTCTTTTCTTCGCAAGCATGGGCTGTTTTTGTTTCTGATCCGGGGCCGGAGCGTGTGTCCTGCGTTGTCCGTCCCATGGTTTTGGCGTATGAGAGACGCACCATCATACACGATGGAGGAGGGGAAACCAAGTCCGCCAGCGAAGGAGTTTCGGCCGCCGTCTCTACAAGTGCGAAAGCTAAGAGGTGTGACGTCATTACCATGACCCCATGGGTCTTTTTTCCCTCTTCTCTTTTGCGTTGCCGGTTTGTTGTGAGCTCCGTTCCTTATAAACCCACGAACAGAAAGAGAGAGGCCTTGAGACAAGTCTTGGGACAAGTTTACTTCGAAATAAGAAAAACAAAACTACAGACTACAGAACATAATCCCCCCCGTTCAGCAAACAGCAGCAAAGAAAATGGCCTTCCCGACGAACACGCTGGGCGTTCTCATCGCCATCGTCAGCGGCTTCGCGCTCGTCCACTCGGCCGACTCGATCCCGCGGCTGCTCAAGTACGAGGGCAAGGCCAAGAAGGCGGCCGACTGGAGCTCGACGGCCGAGAAGAAGCTCTGGGAGGTCCGGTACACCGTCGCGACGGGCTTCGTTGGTGTATGTTGATCCCCTCCCTCTCTCCCTCTCTCTCTCTCTCTCTCTCTCTTCCCCTTTCAAACCCCTTACTCCGAGGCAAACCCCCCCCCCTGACAAAACGTGATAGTGCCTCGTCTCCGCCGTCAGCGGCCTCGCCTTCTCCTTCTTCGTGGCCCGCGGCCCGGGCGTCGTCGCCGTGGCCTGGCCCGCGCTGCTCGCCGCCGGTCTGGTGTACGGGCAGGAGTACATGCGCGGCTTCTGGGCGTCGAAGCCCAAGGTGCCGATGATGACGGACTTTAACGAGGCCATCTCGGACTCGATGATGGTGCAGGACATGATGAGGCCGCTGGCCGGGGCCTGGGGTCTCGTGGCCGTCTGCAAGCTTGTCGGGCTGTGAGTTTGTGGAGTGTGTGGCATGTCAAGCATGGGAGGAGGAAGCGGGCAAAATGTATTGGTTTAGGATTGCCCCGACGATTGTCTATCGAAAGGGATCGCTCCCTTCTCACGCCCTCGCGTCTCTCTTCATATACACCCAAACATACTTGCCCCACGACTCCGTGCTGCCCGTGACGCCCGTGACGTGCTCGTTCTCCTCCCCGGGCGTCTTCCCCTCGGCGAAGGCGTCCAGATCCGCCTCCAGCCTCCCGGCCTCCCGGAAGCCCTGGCGCTCGAACGCGGCCATGCCGCCCATGGACGACTGCGCCCAGCAGTACACCCCGGGCTCCGCGTCCGCCCTGTCGGTCCCCCACCGCATGAGTCGCGACCCGACGCCGCGCGACTGGAAGTCCGGGTGCACGACGTAGCTGATCAGGTACCGGCACCTCGCGCCCTCGGGCATCAGCCTCCCGACCCAGTACTCCATCGACGCGTCCGTCAGCCCGCCCAGCTCCTCGACCGTCCCCGCCGCCCTCCCGGCGAGGCAGGCCTCCGCCGTCGGCTCCTCGGCCGGGCAGTCGTCCAGGGGCAGGTCCGTGTCGCCCGCGAACCCCCTCCGGGACCAGCCGGCCCACCCGACCGGCGCGCCGCTGCCGGCGGGGTGCTCGGCGACGACGACGTCGACCTTGGGGTGGTCCACCCAGGACGCCAGCGCCTGCGCCATGCCCTCGGCGAAGTCGCCGGCGCCGCGGAAGGCGGCCTTGAGCTGCGTGTGCGCGTCCGTCCGGAACGCGGCGTCGGCGATGGAGGCGAGGACGGGCACGTCGTCGCGCGTGGCGGGGCGGAGGACCACGCCGGCTTTTGCGGGCCGGGGCGCCGGGTCTATCCGGTCGGCGGAGGCGGAGGCCATGATGCGGAAAAGAGGGTGTTTCTCTCTTTTCTTTTCTTTCTTGGCGATGGGGACCGGACGGAGGATTGTTTCTGGTGCGGGATTATGTTACGGGGGGATGGAAAGTTGCGCTTGGCTCGGTGATGTGGCGGAGATGTCAGAGAAGAGTCCAATTACTACTGGTACGTAAGGGGGGGGGGGGGGGCGGGACGGCGATGACTGATAGACGGGGTGATGCCGGTTAACCGGGGTCCCCCCCCCCTCTCCCCCTCTCCTTGGAGGATGTCAGATTTGTTATTCCCGATACGGACTGGCCGGTTGGGGATCGAGTCTTTAGGAGCAAATCTCACCCTACCCATAGGGGGCGGGAGTTGATCCCTTTCGTTGAAGAACCACTAACAGACTTGTTGATGAAAGAAGGCTCATTTGATGCGAACTTTTCTATTGGCGACCTATTCAACGAGCTTCTTCTTGTACCGCAGGGCAAAATTCACATAACTAGATACTTGGAGATATCACCCGGCGCGTCAGTTCATACAATGACATTGTACAATGTCATTACCTCAGTTGGCACTCAGTCTTGACTCTGTAACAATTCACAACCATTTGTTTCATCCGGCCAAGATGAGGCTACTGTGGACAGCAATAATCAAAAGAAGAAGCACCTGGCCACTGCCATCTCGATGATAGCAACTGCGCAGTTGCTAGGCTCAGCAATAAGTGCAAACTCGGACGAGTGCTACCCAGGAGAGTCCCGGCTGGCCAGATCAAATTCGGCCGCATTGCATCATCCAGATCCATCTTGCTCCCGCATCACGTCGAAAAGCGGTCATTCATCTCAAAAGAACGGCGGCCATGTGAGGAACACGGACCGGCCTCACTCTGTTGCATGCACGTCATGTCCCGTATTCGGGTCCGGACAACGGTGATCCCGGGGGGGCCATGACGGGACACCCCCAGGGGACTTCTCACAGCAAGGTGTTTCTAATACTTGCCAGTCTAGACCCTTGGACAGCAACGTGTTGGAGCCCCCGGGCCCTGAAGAACACAAACCACGTACCCGGGTGAGCTCGACAGCCCCGGATCGGAACACGTCACCGAGCCTGTCCACAGTAGTAGAAGAGGCAGGGGTGTCCGTTTAGAGACGCTGTCTAGAAGACGATAGGTCTGGCTGTAATACATGGCACAACCCTCGAAGAGTGCTCCGGTAGTTCGGGCTCAGCGACACCTCTCGAATTGGACAATACATCGTGGTGTGACGTCATGGGCTATAATTTTATACCTTTAATCCAGCTGTAAAAGTGATATAGGCGACAGTTGGGTGGACTACACGTGTCTCGCAAAAGCGGCGCCGTGAATTGCGGGCAGCGGTTAACGCCTGAATTATATCCTTCGTGACAGAACACAAGCGATATCACGCCGGCATCCACATCAAATAGTATTGAACGACAAAGCTGCAAGTTGGATCGCCATTTCTCGCTCGAAGAAGCCAGCTCACATATCTTGAGATCTCATAATATTACTTGCCCAATTCTTGATCAAACACACAACTACCGTTATTACTCGAACATTTGTTCAAAAGTGTAGGCCTCTAACGCTTGTTTCGCATAACCCGCTCAGACGAAATCACTACTGACGTTCTGGTTCAACCAACTGCATTGAGTACACCGTCATAATCTATGGAAAGGAGGTGCCGCGTTGGAGCCGGTTGATACAGTGACGACGGTTCCAAGCCGAATTCGACGTTGCAGAAACTGCTACTAGGAAACTTGCAAACGGCTGAAAACCTCCGTGAAAACCTCGCGATGATGATTGAAGCGTGACGCTTCCCCGTGTCGATCGTCGCATCGCGCAGCCGACGACGCTCGGGCGTTTCGTGATGAGGGTCGGTTACCCCGGACGATCATCGCGGGAGACCTCAACAAGCAACGAGTTCTCGACGAAAGATGTTCCCAGACAGACTTTTCCCGCCGTGGTTCCGGAACCTACCTGAAGACTCGTTCGGGGGGGGGGGGAGGGCAACAGGGAGCGGGAGGGGGGAGGGGCAGAGGATGGCAAGGAGAGGCGTGCATCCTGCTACAAGCCAACTGGTGATGTATTGGTATACTTTTTGCCAAGTCGACGTTGAATTGCGGAAACATTCCACCTTTTTGCAGTGGATGGTAATGCAGAAATAACCTTTGACCAAGGGTTCTGCGACGAAAGTCAGTGAATGGGCCAGCCAAGTGCCCACAGCATGTCCGCCGGCCCTGTTCCGTGATACGGGTACGACTTGATTCTTTCTTTGGTCACATAACAACACACTGAAGGCCCGGCAGGAGGCGGCATGTTTCGACGGCAACCCAATCCCTATCTCTGGCGATAGTTATGAGGCTTCCGGAGGGCAACCATCAGCTTGGACTACCCTCGATGGAATATGCATAGCGAAGGGAGGGGGGGGGGGGGGGAAGACATAAAAACGCACAGTCTTTTCACGCTCTCCAAGAGATCGATTGGGTTGTGAATGAGCCCCTCGACCGCCACGGGCATGACGCTAGTCTCTCATCGAATGCCCGTTGCGGTAAGACCCTCGTCGTCGCCAACATGCTGCACCCCTGCGCGTCCCAGACAACTCAGCCAGTCGATGTAATGCCCACCGTAGAGAGTGTCCAGCCAGACTCCCGCGAGGACAACGTTGAACGGCCTTGCATGCTTTGACTGCGTGTCCATCCTTGGACGAACGTTATATAGACAGAGAGGGGGGGGGGATATCCAGGATTCATCCCAGCGTTTCATCCCTATGCGCCGCCTGTCGGGACGTTTTATGACGTCCTGACAGGACTCGCGATCAAAGGTTTTCTCTGCCCAGTGTCCGTTCGGAAGCATATTAAGGGCGAGGTAGGACCCCCCCCGTCGGTAGGATTCGAGGAGCAGTAGCTTGAAGCTTCATCAAACGTCCCTGGACCATCCGCGCTTAAACCTCTTTCACCTCTACTACCAGGTCTCAAAACGCGACAAAGGAAAAAAAAAAAGACACCAAATACCATAATCTAGACGCCCCGAATAGTAATACCAACACAATGCTCGGTATCGGCGGCCGCATCTCCGCCATCGTCCCCATCATCGCTTCGGCCGTCGCCGTTGCGCTCTCCATCGTCTTGCTGGCTGCCGGGACAAGCACAGGCAATGCGGGCGATAACTATTGGCTATCGGTGGGTTTGACCGAGAAACGTTCCCCCACGACGCGAGGGATCCTTAGACTGACGCGGGACAAAACTTGTAGCTGAACACGTCGAAAGTGGGCGAAAACATCATCAAGATCCAGGCGGCGAATAACACCAATGGTAACGGAGGGGGTGGCGGCGGCCTCCTCCCCGGCCTTCCCAATGACCCGACGGGCATCACTCAGGGGATCGGCAACACCCTGGGCGGGCTGCTGGGGAACATCACAAACTCCATCGGCAGCGGCGTGCAGGATATTCAGGGCCAGCTCATCGGCAACCTGACGGAGCTCATCGGCATCAAGGACAACTACCGCCTCTACATGACCCAGATATGCGAGGCCACCTACGCCGACGAGAGCAACCCCAACAGCAAGGTCACCATCAACAACTGCAAGAGCTACCATGACAAGGCGTCCGGTAAAGACTAGGATCCCCCCCTCTTTTGCCCACCAGGAGGAACAAGCTTCTGTGGCAACATTGCTGACCCAAGATAAAACAACAGGCCTGAGAAACATCACCGACTCCATCCCATCGTCCTTTGTCCTCGGCACCGCCAACGTCTCCGTCCCGCTCGTCGCCGCTCTCGGCGGCACCCTGGGCCAAGTCAGCGGCCTGGCCAGCGGCGGCGCCAAGGCCATGGTGGCCCTCCTCGTCATCGGCACCGTCTGCACCGGCGTCGTCCTCCTGGCGACGCTGCCCATCCTCCTCCTCGGCTTCCTCCGCGTCCTCGTCCTCGTGTCCCTCGTCTTCTCGCTGATCGGCTCTCTCGCCCTCCCGGCCTTCGCCATCGTCACGTCCGGGCTCGTCTACGGCGGCAGGAACATGCTGCGCAAGCCCATGGACGCCTTCGGCATCGAGATCCAGGCGGGCGGGCCCTTTGTCGCCATGGCCTGGGTCGCCGCCGTGGCCTCGATGGCCGCCGCCACGTACTGGTTCATGGTCTGGTTCGTCAGCTTCAGGCGCACGGCGTTCAGCAGGCGCAAGCGCACCGAGAACGAGATCGGCAACTGGAGGGGCATCTTCCGCGAGGTCAAGGGCGACCTGAAGACGTGGGAGGGGGGCGAAAAGTAAATGGCAGCGAGAATCCGAGCGAACAAAACGCCGGCACGCATCTTTGGCAAAATGGGAAATGTATGGAACATTTGGTTTCATGATATGTTGGTCAACAGTACATATTGGAAAAACGTCTTGGGGAGACAACCAAGTATAGGCTGTAATGGCGGAGCGATGTACAGGTAGCGTTTACTTATTTGAACTTTGGGGAACGATGTTACGTTACCATGAGGACGGAGGACATGTGCTATGCGTATAAGGTTATAGTTTGTAGGATATGATCAATGTTAATTACCTCTGGAAATATGTTTACAGCTTGGTACGCTACTTTTGGTATACCCGGCCGCGGTGCCCAAAGAGAAATGCCAATAGAAGTTGAACCTTTAGTTGAGCCAAGAGAAATGCCAACATAGAGTTACGCTCCCTCCATCCAGCTAAACCCACGCGTCATGTTATAAGTGTAACGTAATTTGAGAAAGACGAACCGAAGAGGAACGTGAAGAGATATTTTTTCAGGCTCAGAAATCCAACTACATAACTATCAAGACTGACAGTTCGAATTAGGCTATGATATCAAAAACAAGTTTCTCGACAACTTGTATATTCCAACGGCCGAATTCCTTCATGTTGCCATCATCTGATACCGCCTCGCCAAAGCCAAAGCCAAAACCCTTATCCTCACGTCCAATCATCAACACGTACACCCGAACGCATTCAACAATCTCCCTGCATCTGCGACGTCGGCCACCACTGCCCCGTCAGTAGGGGGAACGGATGTGCACCCGCATGTTGCCGTTGCCCCAGGCAGCGTTCTGTCCGTAGACGAGGCCGTTGCGGGTGCAGGCGTCCATGATGGCGCCGGCCGAGCGGGCGACGTTGCCGCAGGGGCTGGACGTGTCCCGGGGAGGGTTGCCGCCGACCGCGACGCCGGTGATCTGGGCCTGGCCGCGGCGGCAGAAGGCCGTGGCGCTGACGGCGGCATTGCACGCCACGTTGGCGCGCTGGGCGATGAAGTCGATGCACCAGACGGCGTCGGCGACCTGTCCAGGGGGGTTTGAAGGTCAGCGAGAGAACTTTCTGCGGTGGCGTCTTTTACCCGGAAAAGGATGTGAAGGACTAGGGGAGCTTACCGAGGCGGACTGCCCGGGGTTGTTGAAGGTGCAGCTGACATCGGCCTGGCGCTTCTCGAGGCCATCTACAGAGAGAGGGAGAGAGGTTAGCACTGACATCCGGATCTGAAGACCGATTCCTATCAAGGAGGGCATGGTACGAACCGGTTGAGGTCTGGTTAAAAGCGAGGGCAATAGCCTCCTCGGGCGAAGGGTGCTGCCCGTTGGGGTTGGTGATGATGTCGTCCGCCCACTTCTCGAAGGAGAAGGGAACGGTCCCCGCCGCTCTCACTTGGATGTTATCCGCGGCGGACGCAGCCGGGGCGGCGGCAACGAGGGGAACGAGGGCCAGGAGGCCGGCGGCGCGGATGAAGTTGACCATCTTGAGAGCTGTCGGTGTAGTGAAACCGGGGCGAGAAGAGATAGGATGATTAGGAGATGAAGTGTCGATCTGAAGAGGACAGAGGCAGCTCTGGTATCTACGAGGAGGAGGCTTTATATAAGTCCAGACAGTGTCTGTGATGTCCTCGGAAGACTACTTCCGCGCATGCCACGAGCGGAGCTGTGGATGTTCTCTCTGGCCACGATAGTCTTCCCGCCACAGGTATCCCTATTGCCAGGAATCGAATCCTCATGATGGGACTTGGCCGAGTCAGCGAGGATACTAGCTGCGTCTTGGGTCTCATCCAAGGATGTAACCGTGCGGGTCGTGACGATGGGCAAAGACCGCGATGCCAGTGGTGGAGACATCCATGGCTCAGCACAGAGCCGAGGATTTTGCCAAGGGCTGTCATCACCGTCTGTGGGAACAGAAATCTCGCATCGTCTTGCATTGGACTATGCTACACAGAGCTCCTTCATCGAAGTCCACCTTCGTGGCCCTCGGTTCCACAGAGACAGCGGTTTTGGCTCTGAGGACCTGCGGTCTAGACAGGATCGGCAACAAACGGACGAGAGCGGAGAAGCTTGGCAACTCCTCCTCTCAGAGTGAGACTGGCCGCAACAACACGAGAAGAAAAGCTGTAAATTAAAACAAAAACTCGCCCTACACGAGGGTAGGAAACGGAGATGTCGCATCAGGCAGCCGTATAAAAGGGGTCTCCGCAAAGACGCAATAGGCTCGCTCGCAACGCAGCTCGGGTCCCAAGGAACTAAATTACACGGGACCCGGGGGCGATCCGTACCCGACAGCGGTGTGTTGACTAGCGCTGACGGGAGAGACCTCGCCAAGGTACGGATATAGGGACCAGCGAATCGACTCGAGGAACTAGACTGGGCATAAGTTGGGGTAGCGAAGAAGGATGCGTGAGAATAATATAAGTAAATGTGGATCTATGGCAAACACTTGGGACTCTTCTACTCGTTGTCCCTTCGTTACTACCCCGTCATGGAAGACGTGAGTGGTTTGAGCTTCCTAACTAAAGCAACTTGCCCAGAAATGATACCAACTCATTTGTCCCTTGACCAGACTCAGATTTGAAAGTCAAAAAGTCACCGTGTGCGTGCGCGTGTGCTGCATGGAAAACGGTTGTTTCTTCAACCGGGTTTTCCGTCTCAAGTGACACACGGAGGGATCAAGTCTGGAGGGAGACAGATCCGACTATATTGATAGACAAGTCTCTTCGTACACGACTACTGGCGTAGGGCTGACTGGGGCAATAATCCTGCCGCCCCGGTCAATATTCATCTGCGTTTGACGCATGTCCTCATAGGGCTAAAGTGGGTGTTAAGACACAAAACAAGGAACCCTTTCTTAGTATACGGCCACGAACCCGTCGACGAGCACAATAAATAACATGAATCACTAAACATCGACCTCTACCCAACGGTAAACACGGGAGAGTCCTCTACAGCCCAGACCACATTGACGGAGGCATCGAACCATCAGAACATGCCGCTGGACGTCTCCGCCCCAAAGAGGTTCGCCCACCGTCTCGCAGCCCTCGGCGCGGAGCACTCCGTCCCGTTGACACACACGCTGAACCCGCAGCAGCTGTCGACCAGACACACCGCGCCCCCCGCAGCACACGGGGACGTCGCGTTGCACTGGTCGTACCCCAGGCACCGGCCGGTCCGGAAGCCGACCCCCTGGCCCTCCCTGGCAGCCCCCAGCGTCGTGCCGCAGAGGCAGTCGGACCCCTCGATCGACGCTTCGGCCGGGTAGAACGGCTCCCCGTCTCCGACCACGCACTTGCTCGGGTTCGGACAGCACGCGAGGGCCGTCGGGTCCGTCACGTTGCGCTCGTACTCGGGCGCCGGCGAGGGCACCGCGGAGATGTTGGCCAGCGGGACCGGAGTCGCGGCCGCGCCCGCCGTGAGGGTCAGGTTCAGCGTCTCGGAGGCGACGAGGGAGCGGCAGACGTCCGTCCGGATGGCTGTCCCGCCGTACCCCGCGACCATGCCTCCCAGCCCCGACGAGCTGCCGTCCGCGGTGGAGTTCCGAAAGGTCGCGGCCGAGAAGTCGTACACCCTCAGGAAGCTGTCGATGACCGAGAGGATGCCCCGGCCCCGATCGGTGCCGAGGTCGAGCCCGGCGTCGAGGAACGGCTGCAGGAGGGCGTTGACGTCGACGACGCCGCCGAGCTCCCGGGACAGGAGACTCCACACGGACGCGAACGGCGGACACGTCCCGGCCAGGGAGCCCCGCGTGAGGTGGTCCAGAGTCTGCTGGACTGCGGTCTCGCATTCCATGGTGCCGCTCTCGCCGCCGGGGAACGCGCACGTCGCGCCAAAGGTCCCCGTCGCCTTGGGGAGAACCACGCACGCCGTGTCGCCGACGGAGACGGAGACGGGCAGGTCGGCGCGCGCGGGGTTGCCGCACTGGTCGGTGAGACGGAGGGTCACGTCAAAGGTCTGCTCCTGTCTCCTATCCAGCGTGCCCCTAAAGACACGTGGAGGACCAGACCCAGACGTGCGCGTGCTGTTGACGGGGACGTCGTCGGTCCCTCCGCAGCTCGTGTTCGTCAACGCGCTCAGCTGCTCGAAGAAGCCCGATATGAAGACGTCGATCTTGGGCGAGCAGTTTGCCGAGGTGAAATGCAACCCTTCCCTGTCGATGGAGAGCGCGTTGCCCGCTCCGTCGACGATGGCCACCTTTGAGGGATCCGAGACGTCGACCAGGACCGGCTCGGAGTTGTTGTCCCTCAGCCGGAGATACTTGACCGAGTGTGTGGCGGCGTCCAAGTAGAACGCGTCGATGTACGGCGGCGCGCGACCCGTGTTGTTGAGGACGGACTCGTGCAGAGAGGCGAGAGGAATGGGCTGCGTGTAACATGTGCTCCCGTTCTGGGCCGCAACGACGGATATCCCGGTGAAGGCCGAGGCGTAGCCCGTGGTTGGTGCTGCCGAGATGCTTGTTGTTGCAGAAGAAGATGAAGACGAAGAAGAAGCAGTTGACGACGCGCTCTCTGTCGTAGTTGGGATGGTCCCGTTGAGCGTGCTTACGAACGTAGCGCCCCCCGAGAGAGTCAAGGTAGAGACGCCGCCAATTATGGTAGCAACCGACTCTGTCACACTCCCTGTACTCGTCGACCCCTGCGTCAGGGTGCCAAAGACGGTCGAGCCGCCGATGACGGTCCAGGTCGAGGCGACCCCGTCGACGACGCTCGTGAATACGGTAGGAGTAGCAGGGGCTGTCTGATCCCCTCCCGCGGTGTTGTTCGCAGACCCGAAAACGGTAGAGCCTCCAATGGCGGTCCACGTAGACGCTGCACCTCCAACAACGCTGGTTATGACCGTGACCTGGCCGGTTCCCGCCGGATTTGCTGAACTTGTGCTGGCGGAGCCAAAGACCGTCGAGCCCCCAGTCACCGTCCACGATGACGCAACACCGTCGATGACGCTGATAACAACGGACGCCCCAGGAGGTAATGTCTGGGCTGTCGAACTCGACGCATCGGGTGGCCCGGTGACGGTAGATCCTCCGATGACGGTCCAGGTAGACCCGACGCCGCCAACGACGCTTGTGATGACCGACACCGCGGCGCTCTGGGTCCGAGTCGACGTCGTCCCGTCGGAGCCTCCGGAGACGGTTGAGCCTCCAATCTCAGTCCATGAGGTAGCGGCCCCGCTGATGACGCTCGTGACGACAGAGGCCGAGGCGGAAGCGGAAGCGGTTGCAGTCGGAGACGGGGATCCAGAAAGAGTCGAGCCATCAACAACGGTCAGAACCGACGTGACACCACCGACGGCGCTTGTGATGACACTGAATGCGCCACTGGCCGTCTCCGATAAGACAGAACTTGTAACTGCAGTCGGTGGGCTGGGCGAGATGACCACAGTTGAACCTCCGATGACGGTCCACGTCGACCCTATGCCGCCCACGATGCTCGTGATAACACTAACAACGCCGCTCTCTGTCGCAGAAGGAGCTGCAGGTGTTGTTGCAGAGGTCGTGTTTCCTGTGAAAGAGGGAACCACTATAGTTCCCCCGATCACCGTCCGAGTTACGCTCACGCCTCCAATGACCGTGGTGATGACGCTGGCGATGCCGCTGGCCGTCTCGGAGGGACCCGCGGAAGGAGTCGGAGTTGTCGTCGTCGACTCGGTTGAAGAGGGCGCAACAGTCGAGCCCCCGATGACTGTCCAAGTCGAGCCCAACCCTCCGACGACGCTCGTGATGACGCTGATAACACCGCTGGCGGTCTCGGAGGGGGTCGTGGACGGATTTCCAACACTCGTCGTCTCGCTCGGCCGAGAAGTGGCGTTTGACCCTCCCGTTAGCGTCCAGGTCGACCCGACGCCTCCGATGACACTTGTTATGACGGTGAACCCCCCCGTAAGTATCTGCGAGGGGACTTCAGATGAAGCGGACGTCCCCGAGCTCGGCGAGCCCGTGACTGTCGACCCCCCGATCACCGTCCATGTCGACCCGGCGCCGCCGACGAGACTGGTCACCACGCCGAACACCCCTGAAGCCGTCTCAGAGGACGCGAGAGACCGCGAGGTCCGAGTACTGTTGGGGAACGGCTCTGTCCCGCCCGTGGGGCCCACGGTGACTATCCACGTCGACCCGGCGCCGCCCCCGTCGCTCATGATCGTGGTCACCGCGGGCGGGACTGGCGCCAGAGACGTCGTCGTCGTCGTCGTGGACTCGTCAATGGAGCCCGCGGACGAGCTGGAACCCAACGACAGAGTCCGCGAGAACGACGCACCGTCGACGCTGGTGTTGGCCAGGCTGCTGATCGTGGAGGTGATTAGCGTCCCAGATGACGTCGGAACCGGAGCGTCAGTGATGGTGGCCGTGGTCCCGTTCAGGACCACTGTCGTCAGCCTCGGTGGTATAGACACCAGAGAGTCTGACGAAACCCCCAAAGTGGTGCTGGTGAACGTCGAGTTGCCGCCGGTGACGGTGGTCAACGCCCCCGTCGAGCCAACCCCCGTGTCTAGAGACGTCGGAGATGTCGTAGAGTTCCCAATCAGCGTGGCAGTCGAGTCTGACCCCGAAGTCGTCGCATTATATCCGACTGTGACGGTACTGGTTCTAGGCGGCGGCGCCGGACGACCCCCGCTATCCCCGTCACTCGGGAACGAGAAGCTTGACGTGGAGGAAGCGCTGCTGGTGCTGCTGGTACTGCTACCAGTCCCAGCAGAGCTGTAGACCAAGATGGTGCTGACCACGGTCTCAGTAACCTGTACCTGTACCGTCTTAGTCGCCTCGCCCCAGCCACAAGTCGAGGCCGCGGACGTCGGCCGACCGGCGTCGGGGAAGGAGTAAGTGTAGCCGCCGTCAAAAGTCGCAGAGGACAACGTCGACAAGCCGAGGGTGCTGTCTAGGACCGCACTAGTAGCGGTGTCTACGCCTCCAGACTCGACGGTCGAAGTCGCCGTCGCGGAGAGCGAGTGGCACGGCGTCCCGGACGTCGCATTGAGTCCCAGAAGACAAGAACACTACGACTTTCCCGTCAGCAAAAAAACACCCCTTCCCTTCCTCCCCCGCCTGGACGCCACACTCTTCGTGAGACTTGCGCGCGCGGTGAACTGCACTTACAGCGGATGAGACGGCACCAGGAGCAAACGTCGTCGCGACGTCGGTGGGCAGGCTCCAGAAGGTCGCGGCGCTGGAAGCGTTCAGGAACGAGGAGCAGTACGCCGTCCCGTTGTGGCGCTCCATCGCCCGGAGGAGGTTGTCGGCATGACACCCCTCCGCCGCAGCCATCGCCGCGCCGCCCGCGAGGACGACGAGGAGAGAAGGGAGGTGCATCGCGGCTGGCTCGGCTGCGAGTAGAGACCGGACAAGAAGAGAAGATGAAGAAAAGAAACCAGGGAAAAAAAAAGAAAGGAACGAGAGAACGGTTCAGCGAGCGTCAAGGGGCGGAAACGGGGGGTTCAACTTGGTCGGCCGCGGGTCTCTCGGTGAGGAAAGTTCCATCATCCCTCCAGAACCGGCCCCCCTTCAACCGAGATCTTTATACAAAGAAACAAGCAGCCGCCCGCGGCTGGTTTGCGCATCGTGTGATCTCGTGCTTGAGTGGTGTTTCCAATGCCGACAACTCCGAGGAGGAACCGCAGCCCCGAGACATCCTATAAAGTCGTCACACGCCTCTTCCCCCCCCCCCCCCTGAGTCTCTGGTGATGCCCTCGGTGTAGATGATATGCCTTCGAGCACACACACAGAGAGGGAGGAAGGGAGAATGTGGAGATTGGTACCTTATTCGGTACTCTCGTGAACCCCATATAGTCTTGTATCACGCCCTCGGATGCGTGCCCCCCGTCAGACGACTAAGTCCACCATGTCCAGGGGCGGGAAGATGGGGAACACATGGTTCGACGTCGCACTCTCAGCTCGCCATGCACCCGCCCGAGACCGCAGCCGTGGATCGCAGTACATCGATCATGCGGGCTATCAGACCTGACAGCGCTCAGCTGCAGACGGGCATGCCACACCGATCAAGGGAGGGGGGGACTGGTTACCTGTTCTCAAGAAAGAAAAACGCACCGTCGAGCTTTATATTACCCATGTCCAAGGACCAACTCTGTTGTGCTGCTCATCGTCCCTCCATCGAAGCTCCATCAACCAACGCCACCTCGTGAGAGAGCAACGCAGATCGCCACTACCCCTTATCAAGATGACACCGTCCAGACCACAAGTGGTTTGACTCACTTGAGCGCGCAGTTCCCTTCCTGTCAAACGGGACACACACCAGGGGCAGGCAAGGTAACGAGCATCACACAGCTTCCTTTCAGAAACCCCAAGAACAGACCCCGGAAGCGAATCCTGTTGAACAAGAACCAGGGGGCGGATGGATCAAGCAAGGGGCGCACCACACCACGGGGAGCCGAGGAACGCTTCACTCGAACAGTCGACAAAGACGCGTAAAGAGGGGGAGAAGAGGGAAAAACAAGCCAAGAAGCCTCCAATTTTTTCATCATTACTTCTACCCAGCGCCCCCCTCGTACAGTCATTATACCCATGACACACAAAGAACCGACCCAGCCCCCAACCGGGGTGCAAATACACCAGATAACGTCGAACCGGGAAACGACGTACGCAAATAAACAACAGCCATCATTCGTTACACCTCCTCGTCCGCCCTGATGGCCTGGCCTGGCCTGGCCTGCCTCACCGCGCCATCGTTGTTGTCTGCTGCGTGGCCGTCTGCGTCTGGCCCTGCTGACCACCCCTCCTCACAATGTAGTCCTGGTTCTCAATCGTCACACTCTTCGTCATGTGATTCACCTTGTAAACACCGACAAGCCGGGCGGCCAGCTCAAACATGTTGTTTCGGAGTGAAATGACTATGAACTGGGCGTTCTTGGTGCGCTCCTTGATGTAGTTGGCGACGATGGAGACCTGCAAGGTGAGGATTGTTAGCACGGGGTGAACTGATCAAGACAGACACCAAAATGGCATGGGATGGAATGCATGGCATGGCTTACGTTTCTGAAATCCAAGGCAGCGTCAATCTCGTCCATGACGTACAGAGGCGTCGGCTTGTAGTGATGCAGCGCAAAGACGAGCGCCAAACTGCTCAGCGTCTTCTCACCACCCGACAAGTTGCTAATGTTCTTCCACGACTTCTTGGGAGGCATGACGCTGAACAGAATACCCTCGCTGAAGGGGTCGAGGGAGTCGACCAGCTCAAGCTCGGCGTTACCGCCCATGGTGATCATTTGGTACATCTCCTTGAGCCGCAGCGAGATGGTGCTGAAGCCCTCCATGAACCCTTCGAGCCGCAGACGCCGGAGCTCGTCGCAGCGCTTCTTGGCCGTGTCGCGTTGGCCGACGGCGCTCTGGAGGTCTGACGAGCGCGCCGCGTGCTCCTCGACGCGCCGCCGGTACTCGGCGAGGACCCCAAGGTCCACGTTGACGTTCTGCGTCTTCTCCTCCAACGCCGCAATCTCTCCCTTGAGCTTCTCTTTGCTCATGTCGGCAAGCTCGTCAGGCGTGTACACGGGCAGCTCAAGGGGGGGCTGTTTGGAAGGTCGCGCAGGCTGCTCCGACTCTTCGTCGCTGTCTTCCGATTGCTGGGACTCGTTCCCATCCACTGCGTCCTGAGTGACGGTCCGGTCGCCCTCGCCCTCATCGCCTTCCTCTCCTTCTCCTCCTCCTTGCGCAGGTGCTGGTGCAGGAGTAGCCCTGGTAGCGGAGCTTGACGTGCCGGTGAGATCCTCCACGTTCTGGAGCGTCAGCTTAGACAGCTTGTCGTTCCAGTACATGAGCCTCTTCTGGTTCTCGGTCAGGACCTTCTGGTTCTCCTCGAGCTTGTTGCGCATCTCAATCTCGATCGCACGGGTGGCGTTCAGCTCCGTCGTCTTCTCGTCCAGTTCCGCCTTGAGGGAGGACAGCTCCCGCTTCTTCTCCGCCAAGCCCTCCTCGGCCTCCTCGACCTGGCTCTGCAGCGACTCGGCCTTCTCGCCCTGATTCTCGATCTCGTGATCGAGCTTCTCGAGATCGCGGATCGCCGCCTCGATCTCCTTGGTTGCCTTGGCGTGGTCTCTCTCGAGCTTCGTCTTTTGCTTCTCGGCCTTGACCTTGCGGACCTCGGCGTTGGACGTCTCCTCGTTCTGAGAAACAATCTCCTCCTTCAGGGAGTCGACGTTGGCCCTCTGCAGGCGGAGCTTCTCGCCACCCACCTCCATGATCTTGTCTTGGAGGGCCTTGATCTCTTCCTCGACGCCGGATGTCTCGTCGTGGAGCTTCTCGACCTCTTTTTCGAGCTTGGCAATCTCCTTGCGAAGAGCGGCAATGCGTTTGTCGTCCGAGGCCGAGGGCTGGTGCTCCTTGCTCAGCTCCTTGATGCGACGGTGAGCGTCGGCGAGGTTCCGGGCGGCGCTGTCAATCTCGAGAGTGATCTTTTGCATCTTGGTGTCGAGCATGGGGATCTGCTCGTTGAGCTCGCGCAGTCTTGTCTCGAGCTGCCGCTGCTGTTCCTGGAAGTCGTTGTACTTCTCTTCCAAAACGTCACGGTCCTCCTCGAGCTTGGCGACTTGCTCCTTGGAGGTCTCGGCAACGAGCTTCGATGACATCAGGCCTCTCTTGACTGTCGAACCACCACCAGACATGGTACCGGACTTGTCGATGAGCTCGCCGGCCAGGGTGACAACACGCCACCTCCTGGCGCCGTACGCGATCCTGTTGGCTTGGGCAAGGTCGTTGGCAACCAGAGTGTCCTGGAGAGCGTGGTAAAAGGCAGGCCGGAACCTTTCCTCCTTGGGGGTGACGAGGTCGAACAGGCGAGGGGCGTTCTCCGGGGTCTGGATCGGCTTCATGTCTCGTACTCTGAGCTTGTCCAAACACATAAAGTTGCCGCGGCCAAGGTTGGTCTTGCGGAGGTACTCGATGCACTGCTGACCAGCCTCGACGGTGTCGGTGACAAAGTTGTCGAGAGCTCCGCATGCCGTCGAGATGGCGACGTCGTACTTCTGGTCGATGGCGCCGAGGTTGCCAAGTCTTCCGTGAAACCCGTCAATACGGCCGGACTCGCGCATGCGCATCAAAGCCGTGAGCACGTTGCCCTGCGTCTGCGTCTTAGACAGACTAGAGCGAGCCTCGTCGGCCTTCTGTCGGGCGTTGGACACCTTTGCGCGAATCTTGGTCTCGTGGGCGTTGAAGCGAGCCAGTTCCTCTTCAACCTCCTTTGCCTCCTCCTCCAGCGTGGCCTTCTCGGCCTGGCACTGCTTCAGCTCTTTGGCCTTGGCGGTTCTGGCATCCTCGATGGCGGCGATTTTGGCCTCCGTCTCGGAAATGGCCACCGAGCCGGCATTGGCCTTCTCCTCAAGGATGTTCATCTCGCTCTGCGCGACAGCGATGGCGGACTGCTTCTGGTTGATCTTCTCCTTCCAAGGCTCCAAAGACTTCTGCTTGACTGCAATCTGGTCAGAGAACTTTTGTGTCTTGCCCTTGAGGCTGTCACGAATAGTCGCAAGCTCGGCTTCCTCTTCCTGCACCCTGATCTCGAGCGAGGCAATTTCTTTGGCACGTTCCTCGATCTCCTCGGTGCATTGGACGATGGTCTCCTCAGCTTCCACCGTAGACTTCTCGGCATTAGCGATCGTCTTTTCCAGCTTCTTTTGCTTGTCTTTGAGGAACTTCTTCTTCTCGTCGAATTTGACACGCTCTTGCTCAAACTTGGCCATCTCCTTAACCAGGGCCTCAGTCTCCTTTGCTTGCGTCTCGAAATCCTTGTTGCCGCGAGAGTAGGATTTCTGCAGCTCCTTGATGACCTTTTCGCTGCCGTGGTGTTTTTCCAGCTCGTCGTCCAGCTGAGCCTGCATCTGGCTGATGGCCTCTTCGGTGACGGCGAGATTGTCGTTGCACTCTCCAATGTAGAGCTGATAGAGGGCCGACTTTTTGACCGTAAGCTCGTTCTCGTCGCGGATGTATGCCAACGCCTTGTTCTTCTTGTCTTCGAGACTGTTCTTCTCCTTCTCGACATGCTGAACGCGGCCGCTCTTTTCCATGCAGATTTCATTCAGAGTCTCGACCTCTGTCGCGGATTCCTCAATCGGTGCTTTGTACTTGGAGGTGCCGATAATGTCTTCGAGATATTCGAGAAGGCCGTCGTCGTGCTCGTTGGCAGCCTTGGGCTTCATCTGGGCAATAGACTCAACCTCACCCTGCAAGATGAGGAAACGCTTGTGGTCGAGGTCGATGCCGCGGTCGCGAAGGAGGGTGGTGACGGTGGTGAAGTTGGAGGTCTTGCCGTTGATGTAGTAGGAGCTGGAGTTGTTCTTGAAGGCCTTGCGAGAGATGATGAGGTCGGAATCGGGAATGACTTCGTGACCGCCACCGGGCTGCGCCTTGTTAGTTGGTGTTTACTACAGAGAGGGTCGCGGATGACGAACCTGGTCCATGACCTCTCGGAAATGCACAGAGACCTCGCAGTAGTCAAGGTTGGGGTGCTGCGCCGAGTTGTGGATGAGAGCAGAAAGCTTGCCCTGGCGCATCTTGCTGGCACGGAAACCGAAGACGAACAGCAGGGAGTCGATGACGTTGGACTTTCCGGAGCCGTTGGGGCCGACAACGGAGGAGAAGGAGCCGTGGAAGGGGCCGACCTCCTGTCTTCCCGCGTAACTCTTGAAGTTGGTAAGAATCAAGTAGGAGATGACGAGGCGAGGCTTGGGGGTTGTGTCCTCGACGACAGGAATCGTCAGGTTGCGCGACTTCAGCACGATGTCCATGGGCTTCTCCAAGACGGTGTCCATGGCGCGGACAGGCTTGAAGGTGGCTTGCGTATCATCCGGGGCAGATCTTTGCTCGTTGACAGTAGCAGCTGTGATATCGGCGAGAGGCTCTGCCTGACGCCGGGAAGGCTCGGGTGTGGCGGACGGCTTCGGCTTGGAAATGGCCGAGGGGGTTGCGGACTTTGTGGATGCGCGAGGTGCGGCGGTCTTCCTGGGGCTCCTTGGCGAAGATTGCGGCTCGGTCTTGGTGACGGTCTGGTCGGGATCGAAGATCTCGGTGGGCTCTATTGAGGGAGCAACGTCGAGTGTCGTGGGTGCCTCCAGAGTTGACGGTTCTTCAACAGCCGAAGGCTCCTCGGTCACTGGATCATCCCCCGCCACGGATGGCTCATGTATTGTCGAAGGCTCCTCGAGGACAGTCGAGGCCTCAACAGTGGAAGGGGCCTCTGAAGGCGTGGGCTCGGCGTTCCTTTTCGGTCTGCCGCGACGGCGCGGGGCTGTCGTGGTAGGCGCAGTGGGAGCGGCAGCAGCAGGTGCAACGCTCTTGGTTTTGCGGGCGCGTGTCGGTCGGCGCACTGGGCTCTTTGAGGGCTCCGGGGCAAACTCTTCCTCGCTCGATTCCCTCTTGGTAACGTTGGCAATCTCATCATCGTCATCGGACGAGTCGACGATGGCCTGGCGGCGCGTCGCACGGCGCGGGCGGGCCGACATAATGGTGGTGTAGGGTGTTCGTAGCTGGTTAGTCACGAGAAATGGGATGGAGCGCAGAAGACGTAGAACGCGAGGGTATCTCAATCAATAAGCGATACGAAACCGAATGTGGGCGAGAAAAAAGAAGGGAAAGCAGCAAGCGCAAAACGATGCCGCCCGTAGCAAATTCGTGTTTTGGTTGGTGATGTCTGGGGATGCGAAAGAGAAAACCGCACTTGTGTTATTTGCTTCCCTTTCCCCCACTCTGATTTGTTTGGATTGGTCACCGATTAGGCCGATTGTAAACAAACAAGCCACACCGCCCAACCCCACCCGCCACACTTACTGCGGAGTCACGTCGAGTCGCGACTGTGGCTGGTGTCTCATGAACACAACGTGTTTAGTGTGGCTGGAGCTTTCTTTGGCCGCTGTGAACAAGAGAGCAACCGGCGGGTGGTGGTCGCATTATTTCATCCCGCCAAAAAAAACATCCAAACATCGGCCCGGCCCAACCCTGAGCTTACATTTTGGGGAGCTTGTGTTTTCTTCCTCGACCCCCTCTACCAACACTCGCCAACCTGACCGAGACAACCGTCAATCGTACATTGCAATGTTCGACTACACCAACTTTGACCACGTCTTTGAGGCGCAACAATTCCCTTACGACCGCAAGTCGATTCAAGAGATCGACACGTTCCGTAAGAGTCTCGATGGCGCCCTGTTCATTGACCGGGTCCTAAAGGCCCTGGGTCTCACCAAGGGTACGGTGTTCCTCTCCTCCAGACGATACCGAGGAATCGACTGACGCAAGATGATAGCCAAGACATACCCTCCCAAGACGGAGAGCGCCCTGCGCACTCTGCACCAGCAACTCTGCGAAGCCACCATGTCGACGCACCACCGGCTATCGATCTTCTACTACATCCTGCTCGACTTTGACACGAGCCAGAGCAGATCGCAGGCGTCGTCCAGGTTTGCTGTGACTTCGGGCGTCCCCAAGAACTATCAGATCTTCATGAAGGGCCTGTGGCTGTTGGACCACCAGCAATTCGAGGTGCGCCCGCCTGCGGTCCCCCAAGGTTCTGCAGACCCTTTGCTAACGTCTCTGTAACAGAAAGCACTCGAGTACATTGCGCATCCCTCGCTTACGACCGACTTCGCCGACGAGATTATGACGGCCCTCGTGCGGCATTCGCCCGACGGGGACTACACCTTGCCTCTGTCCTACTTCCACACAGTCCAGCCTATCCTGAAGACCTCTGCGGCACTAGAACTGCTGTTCGATGCCATGTCGCGCACGAGCGTCACCGAGGCGCTGTACTTTTCCAGGACGCACGCTGATGCCGTGAGAGCACAGCTCTTCCGCCAGCTGATTTCGATAGTGATTGGTGCCCCTGCAAACGAGGAAACCGCAGCGCGTGCCACGGAGCTAATTGGTCTACCCTTGGATGCGACAGAGGAGACTTGGTTCGAGGAGTACCTCTCGCAGGAAGAGGGCAAGAAGCTGAAGAGGGCACGGGACACCTTGCTCATGCGCAAGCTCGTCACGGGTCGATTGAGCGAGGCCGTCAATGATAAGAATCTAGGAGGCAGATGGGGAGTGGTCCTGGAAGGCGTCAAGAGTGGCTTGGGTGGCCGAGCGGAGTAAAACGGCCCGTCAGCCGGAAACGGTCTTTAGGTCATGGTTGGTGATGGAATCAACGACTCGAGTTTGGCATAGCGTTGGCGTTCGGATACAATGGTGGTTCATCTTTCAGTTCGGAGGCCAGGGGTGAGCAAGAAGCTCAATTGGCCGACATTAACATGGGGTTGTTTAAAAATCAGCGAAAGAAGAAAGGCTTGCAACATTGGACTCTTACATCTGCCCTGACAGTTGGTGCTTCATCGAGTGCGAAGATGCATTTTCCCGTACTTGGTGCCAGGTGAGCAAATAGATAGCGGTTGGTAAGCTGCCTAGGTAAGAGGTAAGCTACCTAGCTAGTTGACCCAGGTGAGTGAATGGCCGAGGTACACCGAGACTACACCGAGAAAACACACGGGTGACTAAGCACCCGTCGAGTCACACCTGGCTGGGGCTGCTACGCTACAAGCCAGGTACGCTACACGTCCCCCCGGTGCGCCGCCCGTGGGTCTCACCAGGCCTTACACCACCAAAAAGCTGCTACACCGTCTCTCATCCTCGTGCGTATCAACATCTCGCTCGACTCACCCGGCCGGATACTCGCGGTGATCATGCTTCATTCGCGCAACGCTTGTCCACCTCTTGTTCCGTTCGGAGTCACCCAGGCCTCAGAGCGATGAACAACCCGGCCAAAGGCGTCAAGTTCGTCGGGTCCGACGCTTCGGGGCTTCCTCTCAAGCGGAAACAGGTCCAACAAGCCTGTGAATCATGCCGTAGGAAGAAGGTTTGTCCAACGCACGCTTTTTACACGATGCGCACCATCGACTCCAGACATGGTATCTGATCCGGATACCTTTATTTTATTTTATAGAAACGATGCGTCCACGCCGAGCCCTCGTCGGCAGAGCCCGTGCAAACAACCAACGGGCATGACGGGCCTGCGGGTTCCTCGCCGGCCAAAGATGTGTTGGTTTTTCTTCCCAATCAGGCAAATTCTGGAGCCAAAAGGGAAAAAAGAAGAAAAGCTGACACCCGCTTCAAGACATGTCGTTTCGGGCGCCGCTTCTCCCGCCAAGCACCGCAACTCGACCGCGGCAGCAGCTCCTGGTGCCTTGTCCATGTCGCCGTCCCGCCGCGACTCGGCCGCGGCAGGGCAGCCGGATCATGCGCAGACCCCTCAGACGCGGTTCGTCGGCGACCTGAACCCCGAGGGCATGTTCACCGAGGCAGCCGATCCGGAAGCGGCGGCGAACCCTACTCAGAAGGCCGAGGTGGGGGTGTGGCTCCCGTCGGTCAATACGGCGGCTGCCCAGTCGACCGCCAGCGTCGTGTCGCGTCCACTCGCCATGGTCGACAAGGCCCTGCTGCCCTTTGTGAGGGAAAACTGCCTCAAGTGCGTGCCGCCAGAGAAGGATTTCAAGCATCTGCACCGGGTGTATCGCGACAAGATCCACCCCATCTTCGCTTTGATCCCGGAAGACGTTGTGGATGACGGCGATTCCCCCACGGCCATTGTCATGCGCCAGGTCGTGTCTCTGGCCGCCGCCGCCGATCCCGAGATGAAGAGTCATCTACGCCTGGCGAGCCAGGGGAACAAGAAGCTGTCCTACCAGGACTTCTCGCAGACGCTGTCCGGCTCTGTTCGGACCATCCTGGAGACGAGCCTGATCACAGACCGGACAGTTCACATCCGCGCCCTTTGCATGCTGTCGCTGTACGTCCAACCTTCCAGTGCCGACGAGGCAGACTTGCCCGCTCAGCTGGGGGCGAGGGCGGCCCACCACTCACAGACTCTCGGCCTGCACCTTTTCCACTCGAGCGACGACGCGCTGGACACGCTGTTTTGTGCCGTGTGGGCTCTCGACCGCATCAATGCCGCAGAATACGGACGGCCCTGCGTCCTGCACGAGGGAGACATCGGGCCCGGCCTCGACGATTGCTTCCGTAGGCAACAGCCGTGTTTCCGGCTCTTCCTGTCGGTCGTGCAGTGGCTCGACAAGGTCATTGAGCTGTACAGGCCGGGCGTCATCGCCCAGTCTCTCGAAAGCAAACCGTACATTGACCTGCCGGTCCTCGAGCCCATGATACTGGAAGCCGAGGCTTTACAGGTTTCCACGCCGCTGCTTGGTATGTCTTTTTATTATTATTATTTTTTTTTTATCTTCATCTTGGTCAAGGGGGGCTTTCCTAACCGGCTTGCTAGCGACCATCGAAGTCTTTTATCACGCCGTCATCATCCTATCGTGTCGCCTTTCTCGGCCAGGTCCGCCGGCGCAGTATGCCTCGTCGATCCCGCCCGCTTCGGCCAACGCCCGCCGCTCCCTTGCAGCCGAGCGCATATCTTCGGCCATCCGCCGTGATCACCTCAGCCCAGTACCTCTCGTCCCCTACGCCCTCTCGCTCGCCCTCAGCGTCGAGTACAGGAAGATGCGGCACAGCGCGCTGCCCATGTTTCGCGCCCGCGCCCGCAGCGCGTTCAAGTCCAACTCGGAGCTGATGAAGCGCTTCGGCGACGTCTTCTGGAGCGCGAGGGTGGTGGCCGGGCTGGGAGAGCGCATCCTACGGGAGATGGAGCGGGCGGCCAACTCCATCGCGCAAGGAGCAGCGGGGGCGCCTCCGCCGTCGTCCATCACGGATATCCCCGCCAACGGGAGGACCGAGGAGCCTGCCCCGATGGCTGCGGTGCCGGATGCCGCTCCGCAGGCGTCGGCAGCAGCGGCAGCCACCACCACCACCACCTCGACCACCGAGTTCCCGCCCTTGGACGCCATTGACTTTTCCGTCGTGGATGCGATGCCTCACCTCGACGTGTTTGGCCACTTTGACCCGAGCTTCAATCTCCCGGCAATCGACAACGCGTTAGAAGCCAACCTTGACATTGGGCTTCCCCTTAATTGGGGCGAATGGGATCACTTTGCCGGTTGAGCAACGAATCTCATCATCTGATATACCCAACAAACAGTGAGCTTGCTGTGATACTGCATTCTGTAAATTTTCAGGCATGCAGCGTCACACTTGGGGGACGATAACTATGAGGTTACGAAGAAGGTGCCTCTTCATTATACAAACCAAGTGCTTCGGCGTTGGAAAGGGAGTGTTATACGAGGCAGCGAGAGAAGGTTCATCCACCACCAAGATGGTGGTATTTCGCAGCTAGATGGAACCACTGATTCACTTCACTCTACGCACCCGACTCGAGGAATGAACTTGATTGCCACCTGGTGTCTACGATAGATAGAGTATGGCCGGAGCATCATCGCGCAGCCGCGTGAGCGGTTGGTGCATGGACATAGCCTTATCCCCGAGGTAGATTGGAAGCCGAGTCGCTTCAGTCTGCGTGATCAACAGTACGCCACCTGGTAGTATCGAGGGCCAACGGTTACATCTTAGATTCAAATGGGCGTTTCTTATGGAATAAGGCGGATTCAGGGTCTCTCTCTCCTGTGCCTGCGGCTGTAGTGGTTGGTTTCCGATTAATAATCGACCTAATGCATGATGCTTCGATGTGTGCTGACTAAGCCATTTTCAGTCATTGATCCCCGCCAAACCGCCCGAAGCTCCGGGTCGCCACAACGCGTCGCAACCCATCTCCTATCCCACCCCTCTGCGTCGTCAACGATCACAGGGGCCCCGTCCCTTTTCGCGTCACTACATGAACTCCGCACACCGATCGTGCTTTCCACCATGGCACCGCCTTTGAACATGCTGATCCGCGCCCTCGTGGCCTTTGAGGACGTGATTATCCGACAGGTGAGCAGCCTTCGACGCGCCATGTTTGCGCCCCGTCTCGTTGCCACACGACACAAAACACGCTGACCTTGTCTTTTGCTACGCTGCCAGATCCTGCGGAGCCCCGGCTTCCACCGCGGCGTCGGCCGGATCCATCGATACGTCGACGAGAAGCGCAACGGGCCCCTGCCGCATGAGCCGCTGCGCCAGGGCCAGGCGTCCGGTACGTTGTTTCCTAATCAGAGAAAACGCATCTCCGTAGAGTGAGTAGGAGAGGGCTAACGCGGTGATGTGTGTGTGTGTGTGGGTAGCGAACCCGGAAGAGCAGGGCTTTGCGCGGTACTTTTTCGAGGAGCTGAAGAACCAGCTCCGGGGGACGCCGAGGGACCCGCCGCCACCCGGACCGCCGAAGCGATGATGAACTCGACGCGGGTTTACCCAACGAGACGTGGATTATTTTGGCAGGTTGGTGGGGTTGGAGTACGGACTTTGGAACCGTGGAAATCGTCTGGGGTGGATGTATGGATGGACCTGGACGGCCGACGCATATCCGTACCCACGTCGAGACATGGACGAGCCACAGGCTGGGAAGCGGAACGGCAGATGAACGATCCGGATTACATCGGTAGTCTCGTGACCGGAAACTTGCCTCGGCGACAGATCCGTGTGTTGCCTTTCGCGCTGCCGCCCGACATCGACCCTCTGGAGTATTACAGGTTACTGGTGTGTGGAGATGGGGATCCGGGCAAGTTCACGCCATCTCGGGATTCGCGCTGAGCAGAGTCTGTGTGACATGACTCGCGAGGGACATGATCCCGTCTCGGAGGACCGCCGCTTCAACTACAGCCCGGTACCGCTCGACAATCCCCCCGTTCGGGGCGTTCGGGGCGCGGCGTCCCGATGCCTTGGGAGAGCAACGTCCCGGCCCTGCAACCGCCAGGCGAAAACACGCGCTCGTCCTCCACCAGAAGCGTCGGCCTCTTCCCATTGGCACACACCACAAGGGCCCCGAGGCATGACCCAGAAGTCTTTTGGAAAAGAAGACGTCTCCCGCCTATCAAGGCTCCCCAAGCTCGACGGATTTGTCCGCGGCAGCGGGTGGCATCGCGTATGCGAATAAAATAAAAACAAGCTTTCCATAGCTAAACCACGTTCAATCTTTGTCCCGCACCCCCACCCCCTCGTAAACCCCCTCGCCACGCGGGCCAAAGAGCTGGATCTGGATCGACATGTCGCAAGTGAGATTCCACTTCCCGAGTGCTCGCTTCCAAACAAACCGTAACTCTTCCCCCTCGGCTCCTCCCGGCTTATACCCCACGGCGCGGACCCGATTGAGGGGGTAAGCGGAGCACGGAGCGCGGAGCCAGAAGCCCAAGCCGCCCTATTCGGGATGTCCCCCCAACCTACGTGTTGCAACTCTCGCTCATGTCGTGACGTTACCCCTTCT
>JASUDE010000247.1:0-38709 GCA_034509685.1 Colletotrichum cereale | reverse complement strand
CCCCCCCCCCCCCCCCCCCCCCCCCCCCCCCTCGTCCAGACTCTTGGAACTGGGCCGACGTCAACAATCAAAAAGCAAAAGGAAGATGGACCATTGCATGTTGCTCTCAATACCCTCAAACGCCGTTATGATACTTATACATGTATGTTTCGTTTATTCCGCGCATCCAATAAATCCAATCAGATTGTTACCATTGAAAGGTTTCTTGACTCTGCCGTCGTTGCTACCTGGAACGAAGGCCTGGACCTTGCGTCCGATAGGAAAGCCCATTTGTGCCGACGCCCCATCGCACCCTTCAGTAGAGCCAGGGCTAAACCCTTCAGTACTGCTAACATCCCAGCACTATAAAGGTATTTGTTAGATTCTTGCAGTTTCCCTCTTTTGTCTTTTTTCCCCTTGAAAACTTACTCCATAAGCGTTTAAACCCTTACCCTTGCAGATTCCGCTAGGGTCCTGAATGCCATAATCGCAGCACAGGCCACTAGTTATAGGCGTAGAAGCGTCAGTGATATCTCTAGAAAGAACAGCAACTGGTGCTAAAAGCAGGATGAAAAAGCTTCGCATCTTTGATGTTTTTCCTCTTTCTTTAGATTGTAGAATAGGATGTATTGTAAGATGTATTGCAACATGTATAGTATAAGGTGTTGTCCAGAACCAGTTGTTGGAGGCTGTAGCTTATATAGTTAGTTAACAGACTAAGGAGGTACAAAGATGAATTGTATAATTATTAGATCTGCATAATAACTTGGAGTTCCGCATTATATTAAAGGGTTAACAGTTAAATGTGATACAGTAACACTGTTTTGAATAGTACTTCTAACCTGATTTTACAATGACAAGGTTAGGCAACTCATGACCAGTAACGTGTGCTTATGAGTTGAAAACTTGATAGCTAAAACAAACTGTCACGAGGTGATACAAGCCACAATTGCAGTACGACAATTGTGGGTCCACTTTTGTGTCCCAGTACCTCATTCTCATTCGTCACACAAACATATAAAGCTAGCGTTTATTATCCATATAAGTTGAGTACTTTGGGTACAAAGGACACATGCAGAAGATAATACTCTAGAATACTTAAAAGACAATTATAAGCAATACGACTTTTAGTTTAACTTATCTTTTATCTGTATACAACTGTACCTGGATTCTCCCTGTGTACACAGAGAGTCTATTTAACATACATAATCGTCAGTTTTAGAATTAGCACAGCGCTAATTGCCGACAGGGTACGTTGTCTTGGCGTCAGCCGTCACTTTCACAAGAGCGACCCCCGACGCTGATCTTCTCGGCCGGTGCGTCTCAGACCCAGATCGACATTGTCCAGTGGGACGCGCGCTGACGCTGGCCGCGACAGGCTCCAAGGCCGTTGGGGGGGGCGCAGACCTCGCCATCCCGATCACGCGGCGCATCCAATAAATCCAAACACATTGTCATTTCCCACGGTCTTCTTGACAGTGCCGTTGCCGCTATCTGGAACAAAGGCCAAAACCTTACGTCCAATAGGAAAGCCAAAATCTTTTGACTGCCCATCGCACCCATGTGTAAGCGCTGGATGACCTTCACCATTACTAACGTCTTGGCACTGTAAAGGTATTTACTAGATTCTTGTTGTTTCCTTGTTTTGTCTTTTTTTTTTCTTCTTTTCTATAAAAAACTTACCCCGTAAGAGTTTAAATTCAGAGCCTTAATTACAGGTTCCGCTAGGGTCTGGAACACCCTCATCGCAGCACAGATCGCCAGTCATAGGTACTCCATTACCTGCAAAATCTTTGGAAAGAACAGCAACTGGTGCTAAAAGAAGAAGTAAAAAGCTGCGCATCTTGTTTTCTTATATTGTAGAATAGGATGTTTTCTAATATGTAGTGTGAGATGTATTGAACAAGAGGCTCTAATCAGTTGTTAGATGCTGTAGTTTATATAGTTAGTTTACAGACAAAGGAGGTATTCAGATGAGTTATATAGTCATCATATCTACATTAAAGACTTGGATTTTGGCATTCTATTAATAAAACGGTCTATAGTCGCTGTAATATAGTTACCCGATCATCATTTTTTGAAACTGGCGCAGCGCAAATCGCCGACAAGGACTGAGCTGTCTCGGCGTCACCACTGCAAGGCGACCCCGACGCTGGCTGCGACGGGCTCCAAGGCCGCGGACCTCGGCATCTCGATCACGCCGCGCATCCAATAAATCCCACCATATTGTCACCAGGACGTACAAACTTCTTAACAACGCTGCCTGGAACAGAGGCTTCAACCTTGCGTCCGATAGGAAAGTCATCTGGTAATCCATCGCACCCTATGTTGAACTTGGCATTCGGACTATTTGGATCTTCCGGTTGATTCGGTTGGTCGCAGCACTATCAAGGTATTTGTTAGATTCTTGTTATTTCCCCTCTTGTCTTTGTAAAACTTACACCATAAGCGTTCAAACCCAAACCCTTGCAGAATTCTGTGGGGTCTGCGATACCCTTATCGCAGCACAGTTCACCAGTCGTAACTGTACTGTAATTATAATCGGTGCAAAGAACAGCAACTGGTGCTACAAGAAAGAGAAGATAGCTGCGCATTTTGACTTTTGATTTTGATTTTTATCACAGAATGAGAAGTATCTTGCGCAATAGACTTGAAGAACAGTCGCTAGAGGCCTAGTGTATATAGTTTACGGAAAAGGAGGTGTTAAAGATGAATATAGTTATTAGATCTTTATTAAGAAGTCAGAGTTTTAAGATTCATATTAAAGGGCTAGTGCAGGAGTTTGCTATAACGTAGCCACATGACCAGATTTGATATAGTTGCGGTAATTACAGGGACAAGCAAGTTTTCCCATGTAGTAGGTCAGTCAACCGCAGCGAGTCAAAGACCCACACGCAAAACAACGACGCCCGCGCCAAGGCGGGACTCCCGACCTCCATCAGCGTCCAGGCATCCCGATCGCATACAAGGGGGGTCGAGACCCGGGCGGCCGTCAAGGCCTTGCGCGGCGACGGGGCGTCACCTCTTTGACGACTGGACGCAATGGCTCGGTCCGCTCCGGCAGCCGCGTATTGTAAGTGTGCCCATCTGTTCGGGCATGTCTGCCGACGCGCGGGTGGCGATAGACGTTCGACGGGCAGTGGAACTCGAGTTGGATTTGCTATCAGTGGCCGACGAGTTCAGTATGAAACCACTGGTTGACCTTGTTGAATCCGGTCTTGTTGACGAGTGCTGGAAGAACGGTCCGGATCCAAGCCCAGCACGGGTTTCCCTCTTCTCGTCTCTGGACAACCGGAACGACGTTTTTGTCTACCTATGGTAGGCTACGGGCAGTGGCCAAAAATGCATGCCCCAACGCCATTCGTGGAACCGGGCCAACGATTCACACCCCAATGGCAGGCTGCCCTTCGGCACGACATGGCCAATGAAGGGCAGTCAAAGAGGCCTATCCTCTGACGACATACCTACTTGACACGAATGGCATGTTATTTCCAGTCCGGTCACGAGTTCACGCAGGCTAAGCCCTGCGGTATCATACGCACGAGAGCCCGGGATCCCGGGAACGAGTGCTACTGTGACCCCAATCCTACGATGCAGAGTTTGGAGCAGACAGAAGAGTAAGTAAAGTGACTTGAGATCCCTCCCACTCCCCTCCCCCGGAGCCAAGACTACTTGAAAGCCGCGTCAGACCACGCATTCCAATGCTCAAAGTTCAAAAAGTTCCACACCACGTTGGGGTCGACGAGGTTGGCGTCAAAGTCGGCCGGGATCATGGCGGCGTCGCCAAAGTCGGCGGCCCCCGCGAGGGAACCCGCGTCCTCGGACGACGTGAAGGCGGGCGTCGCGTACGCGGCGGGCATGCTACCTTCGCCGCCGCCGCCGCCGACGCCCCCGCCATCTCCGACACTGCCGCCGTCCGGCGGCGCCGACTTCACGACGGGCCCGGCCTCTGCGGCCGCGCTGCTGCGCCGCTGCTGCTTCTGCTGCTGGCCCGGGGAGTGCGTCCTCGCGGCGACGTGCAGCAGCTCCTTGACGATGTCGGCGCACCGCCTCGCCACCGCGAGCATCTTCATCGCCCTGAAGATGTCGAGGCTGAGCTCGATGTTGCCCATCACCTCCTCCGCCGGGAACGGGCAGACGTTGGAGATGAACACGTGGAGGAGCACCATGCAGGCGTCTAGTAAGTACATGCAGTTGTACCACCTGTTTGCCTGGCATTTAGCACCATATCCTATGTGCTACACTTATGGGGGACCCGGTCTCTACGCACCATGTCCTGAAATACGGCCTGTGGAGGTAGCTCGTGTGCATGAACTTGATGGTCTCGGTGGCGGCCTTGACGCAGGACGTGACGTGCCGCGATATTGTGCTCCGGTCTGCTTCCAGCGCCTTGGAGATGATGAACTGCCGATGGAGCAGGATCCTCGCGTTCAAAAACCCTGGTTTTCCTTTTTGTCAGCGAAGTTATCTTCCACGTCGTGCCCCCCCCGCGTCATGCTGTTTTTGGAGGAGAGAGAAAGGGCTATTACGTAGCTTGAGGACAGTCTTTTGCTTCATGGCAAACTCGCTGTCCTCCAAGGACGACATGTCGAACTGCAGCTGGCGCGGGAGGCCGGACCGCCAGTCGTCGAGGTCCCGGTCCAGGCTCAGCGCCGTCTGCGAGAGGCGCTGCAGCGAGGTGTGGTTGCTGTGCAGGCTCAGGTTGTCCGTCATCCACATCAGGATCTTGGACAGGTCGACCATGGGGTTGATGAGGCAGTATGCCGAGTTGGGGAAGTGCTGGTCCAGGCCGTCAGCGATGCGAATTTTCTCTCTCCATCGTTGGAGAAGGGAAAGGGGGGGGGGGGGGGGGGGTTTGACGAACAGAAGTTTTGGGAAACGGGATCGAATATGAGTTGGGTGCCCGTAGGCCTGATTGGCGACCTGCCGAGAAGCACATTTCACTGAACCAACTGTCAGCGTCGAATTTTATCACGGGCATACATATGGGAAACCCTACATCTCGTGTGAATAGAGTGACCTTGTATGGTTAGCTATTACTTGAAAATGACGGAACGTATCGATGCCACTCACCACCACAGTAAGCTCTCCGGACTTGACTCAGAACGCACGTTGGTTGGGATTCCCATGGCAGAGGCTGTTCTGATGGCCATGCCGCTATACATGTAACAGCTATGCGGCTTCAATGCGTTTTGGCCAAAGACCGACTGGTTCATCTCGTGTTAGTCGAACTGGCAAGATATGGGCTTCTTGGTCGACACTTCCACCTCTATCCCTTGCTACTGATCATCAGGTGCGTCCGACGTACCATGAGAAACAAGGTCTGAGCGGTCTCGAGGGAACTCGACTCGAAAATATCTTCCAGATGGAGCCTCGACCTCTCAAAGAACCGTCTGGCCAGGCGGATCGGGGGATACAACGAGTCGTCCTCACCGGGCTGCTGCCCCGTCCGGCCCAGGAACTCCCGGGTGTGGTCCTCCATGAGCAGCGACGTCTCGCCGGCCGTGATGGCCCCGATGGCGATGACGACATTATACAGGGCGAGGAACCTGGCCTCCCGGCGCACCTGGTGGCACATGAGGATGTCGGGCCTCGACGGCCTCGACCAGATCTCGTCCTCGCACCGTCTGAGGAACGCCGTCTGCTCCAGGATCGGGTGGATGTTGTGGAGGTTCTGGAAGTAGAGGCGGGCGCACTCGCGCTCAATGTCCGTGGCCAGCGAGGCGTCCGCCGCGCTCAGCACCGCGTCCGCGCCTCCGACGCCGCCGAAGCCCTGCTGGAGCGATTCACGCCTGGCCACGGTGCCCTGCGGGCTCGCCTTGGCGTACGGGCTCTGGCCCGGGACCCGCGCGTCCGGGGACGTCGAGTAGTCGGAGCTGTGCAGGAGGTTCACGATGGAACTCTGGTTCTCTTGGGCGCCGACGTCTGGCTGCTTCTGCGTGTTCGCCCGGGACCGCAGCCGTGCCAGGAAGTAAAAGGTCCCTGTCGGGCCGTAGAACTCGGCGCCCTCGGTGTGCTCGTTTACCTGGCCGAGGCCGTCCACCTCCTGCTCCGAGAAAGAAGTCGAGCCTCTTTTCCGTCGTCCGTTCTCTTGCAGGCTCGACTGGCTCGACGTCCCACGCTTGACTGGCTCGTCTAAGCTGACCGGCGACGGGTGAGGATACTCTGGAAGGGCTATTCGTGGCTGAGGCGCAGTTTGTGATTGGCACACAGCCTGCTGCTGCTGCTGCTGCTGCTGCTGCTGCTGCTGAGGCTGGGGCAGAGGTTGCAAACGCTGCTGTATCCCTACAAACGCTCCATAAGAGGGAGTTCCCTGTCTCGGCCTATAGAGTGAGTAAGAAACGGAGGCAGATAATCTCCACCCGGACACGTACATGTCGTTCTGTGCTTCTTTATACGAACACGAGAACTCGTGTCCTGGGTTCGAGGTCGGGAAGGTTAGTTGTTGTCCAGTCCGTGGAATCTCCAACACTCACGGACACAGTTGGAGCATGGCGCGTTGCCGTCACACTGGGAAAACACATCGTCAACGTCGGCTCTTGTCCAATTGCTCCATCGTCCTCCCCGGCAGAGCGGTACCGACCTTAACCTTTCGGGTTCGGCATGTGCCACAAGCAACGGGCGCCCGCGGCCTCCGCTTCCTTTTGAGGCCCGCGGAGCCCAGGTTGTCCGAAGGGCCATCACCCAGTGGCATGTTCTCGGTATCCATGGAAAGCAAATGGCAAGAATATGACTCGCATATGTTCGTTGAGTGGGGGGACGGAGAAGTCTACGAGATTATAGACGCGAATTGTAGTTGGGGATTCGGATGTGACGGGAACCAAGTTACTCATCCTGTGCATGTCATCCGAACTGAACCGCAGGCGGCCGACTTTGAGGAGGATGTGAGACAAGGTATCTTGGGTAGAGTTTCTGGCACGGCCACACAACATCACAAACACAAACAAACACACACACACACACTGAGCGTGGTTACGGATCGGATGACGGGTCAAAATCAAGAAGATTTCGACAAATCGGATCGAGGCCTTCGGGGGCCATGTGCGCCTCGAATAGGAGGTCCGGGGTCGGAATCCTCTGCCTCGCTCGAAAATCATGGCTTCACTTATTATGCGGCCGACTGTGTCCCGGAATAAAGAAGGCGGCACATCTCTTTTCTTGTCCGGGTTTCTTGTAAACCGCGAGAGTGTCGAGCTGCTTCTTCATGGTATGTACGCTTTGACCGATGTCGGAAAGGTAAAAATGACATCTGGGATCGTTCAACCCGCTGGCTCGAAAGCCACACACATGGCCAGCCCATCGTCGTTCGATCTACCGGGAGACGCCCATGAGGAAGATGTTTCATACGACGTACCTGTTCTCATCGTGGGTGGCGGCCCTGCAGGTCTGTTGACGGCTTACATGCTGTCGAGGCACGGCGGTAGGTCGAGCCGTGAAATTCCAAGCAGCGCTGGCTTTCGTCGGATGGGAGACGCTGACGGCGATGCAGTAAAGTCGCTTCTCATTGAAAAGTACCCCGAGAGGCTAGCTGCGCCCAAAGCCCACGCGCTTTGTCCCAGAACTTTCGAGATTTGCAGGCAGTACGGCCTCGATACGAACGCCATCCGCCGTCTCGGGTCCCCGCGGGGAGACGCCTACTGGGTCCATTTCCTGACAAACCTCGGCGGCGAGAAGATCGGTTCTCTCCCGTACGAGCGTATGGATGCGGATGTGTTGGAGAGCACGCCCGAGGTAGGGAAACCCACCCCTCCTCTGCCTTGCCTTTCTCGTCCATCGGGCCGTCAATAAATCGCTGACAGACATGACCTGACTGCTCCCAGATGATACATAACGTCCCGCAACCCGATTTTGAACAGTTCATATCCAACCAACTACGCGGTGACCCCAACGTCGACATCCGCAAAGGCGTTGGCTTTGTGTCCTGCGAACAAGTGAGTGTGACTGCAGAGCCATGTCCGACAGAAGCCATCCGAGTAACGTGCATCGTGATCGCAGAGAGGCGACCAAGTAGTTACCGTAGCGGAAGAGCTCGCCACTAAGAAGCGCCGCACCATCAAATCAAGACATGTCGTTGGATGCGATGGGGCAAAGAGCCAAGTCCGCCGCTCGCTCGGCATCGAGATCGAGGGGGAAGACGGGTGTAAGTACTTGGTCGGGACGCGCCGGGCACGTCGTGTCGTTCCGCCTCTGCATGGCTCAACTGATATGGCTTCCAGACGAGACCATGATGACGATACATTTCAGCGCGGACCTCCGGCCGGTCGTGAAAGACCGCGTCGGCATGTTGCACTGGATAGTCGATCCCGCCTGTTCCGGGTTCATCATAGCATACGACCTCGGCGGAAACCAAGTTCTCATTAGCAATTTTGACGTGAGTCTCTTCCTCTCTCCTCGCCCCCTGACATGTCCCGTCAAGGTTGTATAACTGACGGTGCTCGTTAGCCAAAGAAGCAACCGATAGGAACGTGGAACGAAGACGTCGCCCACGCCACCGTGTCTGCCGCGATCGGAAAAGACATACCACTCAAGATTCTCAGCTACCGGCCTTGGGTGTTGAGTCGGAAAGTGGCAAAGGCCTATCGTCGGGGAAACATATTTCTGTGCGTGCAACCCTCTTCCCAGCCTCCAAGTATGCTTTACACCGCGGACTGACTGGCAACAGAGTCGGCGATGCGGCGCATTCGTTCCCTCCCACGGGCGGCCTCGGGCTCAACTCTGGGATGGCAGACGCGCACAACCTCGTGTACAAGATCGCCGCCGTGCACCAGGGATGGGCCGGTCCAAGTATTCTCGACACGTACGAGGCCGAGAGGAGACAGATCGCCGTTGTGGCTGCGGCACAGAGCGTCAAGAACGGCAGGTCCGTCTTTTCCTTTCTCAAGGCCGTTGGTGCAGCCGAGAGCGAGGATCTGGCCGAGGCACGGAAGCGGATGTATCAAACGATACACGACCCAGCCAAGCAAGACTTGATATCGGAAAAGGTCCAAGGGCAGCGAGAGCACTTTGATAATGTTCGTGTCCCTTTGACCCGGGCCGCATGGAGGGCCTACATATACAACATTGGCCGCTTCAGCCTTCGACATGGACGCTGACTCTGAATTGTGAACAGCTCGAGATCCACATTGGGTACGTGTACGGCGACAAGAAGCCGCCTGCGAACGCTTCACACTTCACGCCAAAGTTCAAGGCCGGAGCCCGGTTACCCCACGCCTGGATCGAGCTCCGTGGCCGGTTCGAAGGGCTTCCGCGACAACCGATAGATACATCATACGTCGCGGAGCTATCCCACGAGCAGGTCAAGGCTAAGCAGTTTTCCACCTTGGATCTGGTGGCACCGGGAACCTTTAGTCTCATCGCCGGATGCCGTTCGGCTTGGAGTCAAAGGTTTACCGAGTCCGCTGCGGCCTTGGGCGGCGTCGTCGGCGCCCGGCTGTGGGGTGCCGACGAGGACTTTGCTTTCTGCAACGAGAACCATCGCAGGCTTTACGATCGGGAGGGGGGCTTGGCTCGAGGAAACGCCATCCTCGTGAGGCCGGATCAGCATATACTTGCATGCTTGGGCCCTGAGACGTCTGCGCCACAGTTGATAGAGCACGTCAAGAGGCATCTAGGAATCTAGGATCGAGGGCCGGCAACACAAAAAGGGGTGGGTTAGATTAAGGGCATAATAGAGTCAGGGTTGACCCCTGTCGCAACAAGCTTCTCACGCCATAAAGACAGGTGCACATACCAGGTACATGACAATGTTAGATTTTCGATCCGCTCCAGGCCAGGATTTAGCAAGCATGACCACGGGACATGGGAACGTTGATAGTGCTTGTCTTTTATCTGTATCCGTAATGCTCCATCTCCCCTTCCCCAGGGGTTCGCGGATACGATGCTTCCAAGTCGGTTACGCTCTGTACTACGAAGGCGATACGAACGCGCGGGCTCCGCCTGTTTGACGATTCTCCCAAGACAACATCGACCAACCACCGTCAGTGCTACGCAGTAGTGCTGGCCGAGTTTCTGCGACATTTTCTAGAGATGGACAAGTGAGTCGATATGGATATCAGCGTGCTGGATTTCTTTTCCCATGCAGTCACTAACCTATGGGCAGAAAACCCACCATCAGCGAGCTCGTACTCGGCTTTGCGGAGCCAACTGACAAACCGCCCCCCCCCTGCTCTGCGTGCTCAACTTGATTGATTAATTTATTGAAGGTTTTGGCTATCGAAAATCACAAGTCGTACTCCGTAATTAGTTGGACAACCGCGAGTTGCGCAGGCACTTTTATAAGGCGAACGATCCCTTCCCTCATCATGGGCTCGTCTACACCTCTCCAACTCGCGAAGGAACCCGGCAAGGACAAACGAACGTCAGCATGTGGCCATCTTCACTCCTTCTCGTGGCCTCGCTGCTCTCAGGAGCGGTCGAGGCCGTCGAGTCTCGCAAGACGTACATTGTCCATTTGCAGAACCCCGAGGGGTCCGGTGTGCTCCGCCGATCCCTCGTCGCCGCCTCCCTGGACGCCGCCTCGGTCGATTCCGACCACGTGCTCTACACCTACCAGCACACGCTCAACGGCTACGCGGCTAAGATCACCGAGGACCAGGCCGAGGCGCTCAGGAACCAGCCCGGCGTCCTCGCCGTGAGGCCCGACGGAGTCAACCAGCTCCACACATCCAGGACGCCGGCCTTCCTCGGTCTCGAGAACTCGGCCTTGCTCGGACGGGATACCTACGGCGTCAGCCCGGACAACTACCTGGAAGAGAGGGACGGCCTGAACGGCACCAGCGCCGAGGAGAATGTCATTATAGGCGTCTTTGACAGCGGCATCTGGCCCGAGAGCGCGAGCTTCTCCGACGACGGGATGCCGCCCGTCCCGGCCCACTGGAAGGGCGTGTGCGAGACAGGCGACAACTTCACGACGAGCAACTGCAACAGGAAGATCGTCGGCGCGAGGATCTTCTACAAGGGCGCCGTCGAGGGTGTTCGCGAGGAGAACAACGCCACCTTCGACTGGACCGGGCTCATCAAGTCGCCGAGGGATGACGACGGGCATGGAACGCATTGCGCCTCCACGGCGGCCGGTGTCGCGGTGCCGAATGCCAGTGTCTTTGGGCAGGCGGCCGGTACTGCGCGCGGCATGGCTCCGGGCGCGCGCATCGCCGTGTACAAGGTCTGTTGGGGTGACACTGGGTGCTGGGACTCGGACGCGCTGGCAGCCATGGACCAGGCCATCGAAGACGGAGTCGACGTCATGACTCTTTCTTTCGGCAAATCCGAGCCCATCTTCAGTCCGGATGAATCCATGGCCATCGGCGCCTATGCCGCGATGAAGAAGGGCATCTTTGTCGTCACCAGTGCCGGTAACGCGTGAGTACAACCGCCCCCTCCACTTGATTAGTTGCCCGTGTGACAACGTTGTTTTGTCTCTTGCTAACTCTTTTGGTTGAAAAGAGGACCTACCACCGGGACGGTCACCGGACTCTCCCCTTGGCTCTTGACTGTTGCGGCGAGCACTCTCGACCGCGATTTTCCCGCACACCTCACGCTCGGGAACGGCAAGACGTACACCGGCTACACCCTCTACACCAATGGTTCGGTCCCTGACGAGAAGCCTCTTGCGGATGGCGAGGTCCTGCCGCTGATCCACGGCGCCGATGCGAGCACCGGCAACACCACCAACGGAGCCGTCTGTCTCGACGGCAACCTCGACCCGGCCAAGGTCGCCGGAAAGGTCGTCCTCTGCGTACGAGGCCAGAACCGCAAGGCCGAGAAGGGAAGAGTCGTCAAGGCTGCCGGCGGACGCGGCATGATCCTCGTCAACCCGCCTGCCAACGGTGACAACTTGATCCCGGACGCCTACCTACTCCCGGCCATGCACCTCAGCAAAGAGGACGGGCCCGAAGTTGAAGCCTATGCCAAGGCCGGCGGCGGTACGGCCGTTTTGGAATTCCCCGGTACCCGCGTCGGGGTTCCGGCCCCGATGATGGCCGCCTTCAGTTCCCGGGGCCCGAACAAGATCGTTCCTCAGCTGCTCAAGCCGGACATCACCGGCCCCGGCGTCTCCATCCTGGCCGCGTGGATCGGCACCCACGGCCCCAGCGAGCTCGCCGAGGATCTCCGCAAGGTCGACTTCAACATCATCTCTGGCACGTCCATGTCCACCCCGCACCTGGCCGGCATCGCCCTGTTCCTCAAGGCCCGCCGTCCGGACTGGAGCCCTGCCGCCATCCGCTCGGCCATCATGACCAGTGCCTACACCACGACCAAAGGCACCAAGTCGCCGATCCTGGACTACGCCAACTCCCAAGCCGCCTCGCCCTTCAACTATGGCAGTGGCCACGTTGACCCGGTCGCTGCCCTGAACCCGGGCCTCGTCTACGACATCGCGCCCGACGACTATTTTGGCTTCCTCTGCGCCGTCAACAGCACCTCGGAATTCATTACTGGCATGACTCGGACCAATGCTACATGCGACGACAAGGTCAAGTACAGCACGTACGATCTCAACTACCCTTCCGTCTCTGTATTGTACAGCAAGCCGGGAAGCGGCGACGGCGCCTATACGGCCAAGATCAAGCGTACCGTTACCAACGTCGGCGGTGCCGGCACCTACAAGTCTACCGTCTCGCTGAACGACCCAAGCCTGGTCAAGGTCTCTGTCGAACCCGCGACGCTCGAGTTCACCGCGGCGAACGAGAAGAAGAGCTACGAGATCACTGTGACGATGAACTCTCCGCCCAGCGCAAACGCCACGTCTTGGGGAAGGCTGGTGTGGTCTGATGGCGACCACATCGTAGGCAGTCCGTTGGCTTTCGTATGGGGTGTCTAGCTTTCAGGCGGATATAATCTTTGAGACCAATAATATAATACGAATACCCCCCCATGACTTCAGAACTGTGTGTAAAAACATGGCCTTGACAGGATTACTATGCTGGTGGGCGATGGCTGCCAATTTGAAGCGTCAAGGTAGGGAAATCTAACAGCACATATATGTTGCCTTGCGGCTACACAATTATGCGAAAATAACGCGCGGAAGGAAACCTAGGTGTGTTTGTGCGTGTGTCGAGATATGAGCATACTATCCAATTACTTTGCCGGCAAATATAGCTTGATACGACAAATTGATAATAGACCATGTTTCGCTTATCTCCGTGCTATCCAGTACGTGAATTGCCCCTGGAATCTGACCAGATTTAGTAGGTGTAGCTACGGAATGTCGCTGGTTAGCTAGCTATTAGTGTATATATCTCTCTCTATAGCTAGCTAGGCTTAATATGTCCTTCCCCATTATAATGTCATATTAAAATCACGTCCCAAGATTCTTAAAGGTGTCGGATACCCCTCCTGAAGAGGTCGAGGGATTCCTAACCTCCTCCCTACCTGCCGATCAACCCGTTTAAAAACTGGCTCATTATGGCATCTCGCAACCAAGGGCATCACAACAGTTTTCTAACGGCTTCTAAGTAGGAGAGTTGCTACCGCTATGTTAAGGGGCTCCTAGTCATAACTAGACCGGGAAATTAAACCGTCTTGGAGTTGCCTTTATGAACAGTGGTCTCTTCTGCCGAATAATGCGGATGAACTCAGCCCTGTAGCCCTTGTCCCAATGTAGCGACCTTGGCGCGATCTCCAAGTCAAAGTGCCAAATAAGAGCGGCAAAGGCCATGCGCACTTCGTGGTAGACAAACCTGCAGAGAGGCACGTAGGTCAGAAAGCAAGTACGTCGCAGTGTACGATTGATTGTATTCAAGGTAGCTTAGCTGCCTCAAACTGCATCATAGCAACTTACCGTTTCCCAATGCAATCCAGGCTGCCTTTAGCAAAAGGCCGAAACGCAGCCCTCTTGTCGTCAGCGTACCTGGCGTCACGCTCCTCTGGTAGCCAGCGTTCCGGCACAAACTCGTCGGGGTCTTTGAAATTGAACTCCCAGTGGCCGGCGCAGTAGTGAGGAACACCGCACGTTGTCTGGAAGCCGCGGCACGTTAGCCAGCACGTAAATGTATCTATCTTGAGAGGAACGGAGCTCTGATAAACGGATTTAAGTAGGCGGCTTACCCCACCCGGCAACCAATACCCATCCATCCAGGCACCCTCCGGCGGCACGATACGGGGGATCGTTGTCGCGAACGGCGTGTCTGTCCGGAGACTTTCTTGGATGACAGCGTCTAGATACGGTATCTTGTCCGTCTTCGCCGCCGTGATATCTTCCGCCGTCCGAATCAGCCCCGAGTGTCTGATCTCGAAGCAAAGTCGCTTCCAGACCCTTGGCGTCCTGAGGATGTTCCACATCATGGCGGTCATCAGGATCGGGGTCGCCTCGCCGCCCGACAGCGTCAGTATGGAAGCCACGTCGAGCGCATGTACGGGCGTGATGGGGTCTTTGTCGTTCTGCATCCCTCTATACACCATCGCCATGATGTCATCGCGGTCCTCATCGGCGACCTCGTTGATCCACCTCCTCGCCTCCGCGTCCGACATGGTCCGCAGGCTGTTCCACAGCCTCATCCAGGGAAGCCTCAGGGCCCAACCGTAGAGCCATCTGGTCGAGCGAAAGCGCAGGATGATCTGCATGATGGACAAGAACGGCGCGCCGAGCTCGGCAGCTCGCAGATAGGCGTGGTCACGCTCGTGAGTCAGGCAGCCAAAGTCAGTGCCAAAGGACAGCGCGCCCATGACGTCAAAAGTAAACCAGGTGAAGAAGCGGTCAATATTGATCTCCTTGGGTGACTCGTGCTCCCTGATCTTGGAGACGAGCCTTTGGATCCAAGTGGAGACGAGCTTCTCGTGCTGCTGGAACGCCTTGGTGGTGAAGGCGGGAAGCAGCAGGCGGCGGATGGCGTGGTGTTCCGTCTTTTCGAGAGAGATGAAGGACTTGCCCTTTGGCTGGAGCTGCGAGACGTTAAAAAAGTTGGGGTCGCGCATCAACTGGCGTGATGTCCCGCCGATGACCTCCCAGGCGGCACCCGAGGGGGCCGAGACCTCATCGGGCCCGACGCGCACAATGGCGCCGTACTTCTCATGGAGCTTGACGAGGTCGCGGTGGTGGCAGCCGCTGAAATGCTGCCGCCAGAGACGGGGAATCCAGGAAACGGCGTAGAGCTTGGGACCCGGGACTTTGGACAGGGGGTGGAGGTACAGATTGTGATAGATGCGATAGGCGCGGTAGATGAAGAACTGGTAAGGTATTAGAGTGGACGGTAATAAATGACGACTGTTGTAGAGCCAGCGAAGTGATACTCACGAGACCAACAGTCCCTATCCATACTGAAATGACAAACTCCATGTTAAAGGTGGTAGGTAGCGTAGTGATTGATAGTCATAGCTGAAGTACCAGAGCTGGAGGGAATGGCATACCGTGACTCTCATTCCTAGGACCAGAAATAGATGCATCGCTTTTAAGCACAACCGGTAGAGTTCGTGTCTTACGCTGGATAACAAGCCTTGAGTTTCAACCATTCAACCGTGATTTGACTTTGGCTGCCGGACGTATGTATGTTCTTCCAAGAATTTTCCAAATGATTTGTAAAGACACCCTCCGGGCTGATCAGGCCTAATTAGACCCGGTTGCCTCTTTTGAGGCCAAGTGAGGCCGCGGGGTAAAACGTCCAGAGTTGTGGCTTGCCGGTTAAGTTTGTTTGTTTGCAAACTTAACGCTGGTGCCGTCCCTCAAAAGATCTAAAGGCCGGTGGGATAAACTCGGTGATCTAAAACAGCCTAAGATATGTGCTAACTAAAACAATAAAAAAACAGACTTTTGAACGACGCTTTCCCTTTTTTTGTGGTGTGACGCGATAGATCCAGAGGGGTATATTATATTACTTTTAACTTTTACTTGTAGAGCTTATGCACAACGGAATATATTCGTGTTCGTTTTGTAGCCGGATTCCGAACGGTGTACTTGGTTCAAATAGTGTACCTATATAGTCATTAAGTGTAATTACCTGGCGATCTCACTGGGGCCCGCCTTGTACTCCTGGTTTATGGTCTGGACTGATGTCAACTGGCACATCGGACTACCCGTCCTTCTTCTCTTGACAACTAACAGTAGTTTTCAGATACCATGGAAACATTCCGCAGGCTTGGCGAAGCCGAGCTCTACCCTTATTCTATACCAATCGATCGCAATGAGGTGGCACGGTCCGGGGCAATCACTTCTCTTCCAGTACGAATCCATCGGCATAACCATCTTGCCGACGCCGGTGCACTGTGCTTGGCGGATGACTGGCGCCGCACCATGCAAGATGGACAGCGCACGAGATCCAACGGTTCGCCGTCCGTCGTGGGGAACTGGGGAAGTTTTATCTGGCCCGAGTGGTAAGCATGATGTCTCTTGGTCGTCTGAACTTAGTCACTGTGCAGCTTGATTCCTAGCCTCGACGGCTGACATTGGATCACGGGTAGCCGACCAGAACGACTTGGGCTTCTGTGCTATCTGCTCGACGCAGGTTGTTTTCATGACGGTAGGCTCCATGCTATCCTAGACCCTCGAAACTTTCAGAGCAGCTTCTAAACGCAGCCGGTGAACCCAGACGCCTGCGAAGAGATATCCATCTCTGCCGCCCAGCAGGAGCACCTCGACTTTGCCGAGGCGATGGAGGTCCAAACAAGAGAAACACAATGCCGTCTTGACGGCCACCCGCGCTCGGTTGGGATCAAGAACCTGATTTCAAACGCCGTCCTCGAGTGTATCAAGGTTGACCGAGCCGGCGCGATGCGCATGGTGGAGGCGTACAGCAGGAAGTGGTTGCGCGTCATGGAGACGTACAATACGGACGAGATTGACAACGTCAACGAGTATTTTACGGCGAGGGCCAACAACGGGGGCATGGGCGCATACTATGCCATGGTCGAGTTCTCGCTCGGAATCACAATCACCGATGGCGAGTACGACGTCATGAGCGAGGCCATCCAGCACGTCGAGCGCTGCATGCTCCTGACTAACGACTACTGGAGTTGGCCGCGGGAGCGAGAGCAGGCCAAGCGCCAAGAAGCGGGAAAGGTCTTTAATATTGTGTATTTTCTCATGCGCAACAACAAGTCGTGGTCTGAGGGCGATGCCATCGCTGAGGTCCGCAAAATGGTCCACGACGAGGAGCAGAAATGGGTGGATGCCAAGACAAAGCTGTATCGACAGGTTCCTAATCTCGGCCGGGATGCCATTACGTTTCTTGAGAGTCTACACACGGCATTGGCCGGCAACGACTACTGGAGCTCCCAGTGCTACCGGCACAATGACTGGGGGCACATTCCGGAACCACCGGGAGAGTGTGTACCGAGGGTGGACGAGCTTATTGGCCTGGGGACTGCACTGGCGCAGAATGGCGACCCGAATAACGGCAACGGTGATGATGCTGACGATGCCATCGCGGTTGCGCACTCTCGCAAGTTACGGGATAGCCCAGCCTCTCACGATGGGCAAAACAACCACAACGGCTCGCCTTCCAGCCACCGCTCACAGTCCTCACATTCGACTCCTCCATCGCCATGGAGTGCAGCTACCGGCCCCTCTTCATCATGGCAATGCACAAATCCCTTTGCCGAAAGCCCCACCACCAAGCCAATTGTCTATATCAGATCCATGCCCAGCAAGAAAGTCCGCACGCAACTCATCGACAGCCTGAACATCTGGCTATCAGTGCCTCGCCCCACGCTGTCTGTCATTAAGGAGGTTGTTGACTGCCTGCACGACTCTTCCCTCATTTTGGACGACATTGAGGATGGGTCCGACCTGCGCCGCGGGTTCCCCGCCACCCATGTTGTCTTTGGAACGGGACAGGCTGTTAACTCTGCCACTATTCTCTACGTCCAGGCCGTCGAGGCCGTCCAAAGACTTGTCAAGGAGTGTGGCGGCAGGCTGGAGTTGATGGATGTGCTGCTGGCGTCCTTGAAGCAGCTGTTTCAAGGCCAAGGCTGGGATTTGTACTGGACACATCATCGAATCTGCCCCACAGAAGAGCAATACCTCGGCATGGTTGACCAGAAGACTGGCGCCATGATGCAGCTCTTGGTCGGTTTGATGCAGACTGCGGCAAAATCATTGGATCCGCGGTACGATTCGTTGGAGCCCAGTCATCTAAAAGACAACGATGGAGCGGTACAGAGACTACTCAAGTTCACGCAGCTCTTTGGCCGCTTCTATCAGGTGCGAGACGACTATCTGAATATCTCTTCCTGTAAGTCGTCATACACAGAGAAGAAAGGATTTGCTGAGGACTTGGATGAGCAAAAGTTTAGCTACATTCTGGTTCACATGTACACACGTCATCCCGAGGCGAGAGACAAGGTCGAGGGGGTGTTCAGGGCGGTGCGCCAGGGGGAGAAACAGAAGCATGATGGGATGCAATGGAAAAGATACATCCTGGGGCTGCTGGAGGAGAGTGGCGCCATTGAGGCGACAAGGCAGGTGCTGAAGAAGTGGCACGAAGAGATGATAGCCGAGGTAGGAGAGCTGGAGAGGGGATTTGGAGCTGGGAATGGCATGCTGAGGCTCTTGGTTGAACTGCTGAGGATCTGATTGAGTCTCAGAAAACTCACTGATTGTTTCTCCTTGTTTGAGGTTACGTTTTGGACTGGGATCGTCAGCGATTAGGACGTAGTAGGGACAGAAATGCATGTTCGAAGCCTATTGCTAGCGTATTACTCTGGAAGATCACGCGATTCACTGTTCTTATTAGATTGCCGGATGTCGCGAATAACTTGAGGTTACTTTAGACAACCTACCACGATACAGTTTCTGTCAGAAAGTTTAGAAACCCCACGTACTTATACCGTGCGGCTATTGCCACCCTTGCTAACCTATTCTTATTAAAGTGCTAGAGTACATAGTGTTTAGAAAGATCCACCCGTACTCTGTAGAGTCATCCTCGTAAGCGGTGGCTCTACTTTTGTGACTTTAACAATCAATAGTCTAGCTGTCTGCGTCGGTAAGGTTCAGCTTACCTTAAATTTCAAATCGGGCGAAGATACCCTGCCGCCAGCTCTACCAGTAAGGAGAAACAAGGTGTTACGTAGAGTCGTTTAGGGTTTGAGTTGGGATTCTGGATAGGGTTAGGGTTAGGACTAGAGAGAGAGTTTCGAGTTAGGAATGTTAATATGGGTTTAGATCGGTATGTTTGTGATTGGTAGCAGATTAGCCAGAGCTAGCTGTGCGCGCTAAAATCAATCCATCGGACACAGTTTCTTGCAGCCTTCGGCCCTTTGCGTATCCAGTGTCTCTGTTACCCTGTGACTTTATGCAAGAACGAGGCAAGCAAGCTTTACTACTACCTATCATGCAGAATTTTCTTTTCTTTTTCTTCCGAAGCCGTTAGAGTAAGAGATAACCATTTGGCAGCAAGGACGCCGACGCCGACATGACCCAACAATCACCTGTTGCTACAGAACTGGCGGACAGAAGCACCACTATGGCGAGCGCGGGCAAGAGGAACTCGCAATCCGAGAAAGAGGAAAATGAGCCAGTCATGACAGCAGCAGTGGTCCCTCCCTTCGACGATGCCGACTATTCCATTTACTCACCTGCCGGCAAACGCACCCTCGTCTTCTCCTCCTCCTTCGCGAGTCTCTTGTTTCCGCTGTCCAGCTACATATACTTCCCGGCTCTGAATCCGATCAGCCGGGACCTCAATGTTAGCGGCACCCTTGTCAACCTGTCCATCAGCTCCTACATCATTCTAGAGGGGCTGGCTCCGACCTTCAGCGCCCAAATTTCCGATACCTGCGGCCGTCGCCCGGTCTACGTCGTGTGCCTGGTCATCTTTCTTGGTGCCAACATCGGCCTCGGCATCCAGAACAGCTACGTGGCTCTGATTGTTCTGCGCATGGTCCAGTCCGCGGGCGGCTGCGGGGCTCAGAGCCTCGGCAACGCCGTCGCCGCCGACGTCGCGCCGCCGGCCGAGCGTGGGGCGTACGTCAGCTACGCCGCGGGGCTGCCCATGCTAGTCACGGCCATCGGGCCCGTCATCGGAGGCGTGATGACCAGGTACGCCGGCTGGCACTCCATCTTTTGGCTCCTCGCCGCCCTGAGCGCCGCGACGCTTCTTTCCATGGCCCTTTTCTTCCCCGAGACGTGCAGGAAGGTCGTCGGGAACGGGAGCGTGTCCCCGCAGCGATGGAATCGGTGCTGGACCAATGTCTGGCTCGAACGGAAGAAGAAATGCGGCACTAGTAACCCGGGGATGGAAGGCGAGAAGCAGGAGATTGAGCCGCCTACATTCAGGCTTCTGAACCCCCTCAGGCCGCTGCTGCTTCTCCTTAAGCCAGAGTGCGGGTATGCGCTGCTTTACTCCTCTATCCTCGCGTGCTCGTTTTACGCCATCCTCGCGTTGATCCCCAACCAGTTCGGCCGGATATACTCATTCGATGAGCTGCAGGTCTCGCTCTGCTATCTTCCCTTCGGCATTGGCGCCCTCGTGGGCGCGCTGAGCCGGGGCTACTTCATCGACGCTAACTTCCGCCGGCACGCGGCCGCGCTGGGTATCGTCGTGGCGAAGAATAAGAAGACGGACCTAACAGACTTCCCTATCGAGCGCGCCCGCATCGAGGTTGCGATCCCGACCATCGTCCTCTCGACGGCTTGTACCGTCAGTTTTGGCTGGATGTTACATGCGGGCGTCCACGTGTCCGGACCCCTGATCGTGCTCTTTCCCTTCGGCTTCTGCGCGTCGGCAAGTCTTAATTGCATACAGGCGTTGATGATAGACATCAATCCGGGGCAGGTGGGGACGGTGGTGGCGTCGAACAGCCTGCTGAGGTGCTTCCTCGGCGCGGGCGCCACGGCGGCCACGGTGCCATTGATAAACGGTGTTGGCATTGGGTGGGCCATGACAGTCTTTGGAGGTTTGAATGCTTTATTTATGCCCATGCTGTGGTACATCATGAGGAAGGGTCCGGAGTGGAGGAAGAAGTCGAAGCGTTAGGACCTTAACATTTGTCTATCCCATCGAGTGCACCTCTGTGTGATCAACAGGATAGGTTTACTATTAGATAGCAGGCGTTGGAACAAGGCGCATTTATCGCCTATGCATCCGTGGTCTATTATCTAGTATATATAGCAGGGCTATAAAAGCTTGGCTAACAACCCTCCTATTGAAGTTGACAGAATCTCAAACCACGGAAGTGGCACGTCCTATCGATCTAGGGCATCAAACATTTTCCCTAGCATCAAAGTCCTTTTAAGGAAAAACAAGGGTATCTTCATTTCTATCTATCGCGTTGAAGTACTTCCTAGCTCGAATTGGCATACCAAGGGCTACACAGTGCTAATAGTTGTCAGACCCGTGTTTTCTGTAAACCGAGATGGCTGCATGAAATTACAGATATTTCTGGTTTTTTGGATTTCCCTTTTTTAAGATGTTCGTGAACCGGCCGTAGAATAAATCCGAGGTCACTCTTCTGTATCACGTCATCAGCCGGCGACTCAGTTGTCTCAATAGCGCTATAACGAGAATTCGAGCGGTGTTTGCACAACAAAAAGATCATAGGACAACATTGGAAATATAGGTTCTCGACCCAACAACTGGCTGGACGACGGATGTATTAAGATGTCTTTATACAAGCAAAGTCTAAGCGTCTACGTACAGCTACGTAGAGAGATGTAGGAGAGGACGCTTATTGCAATGTTGGCGCCCTCCTTGGTGACGCAGTGTGTCAATTTCTCTTGTGCTCCGCAAGATTACTGCTTGCCTTGCCGATACTTATGAACTGAGGCATGGTTGGCATTGTCGTTGCAAGGAATAGAACGCTGAAACCCGCTTAATACAGGCTTGTACGATCCACTCAGAACGTAAGCAGAACTTGGAGAGCCTTGTGACCATGAGCTGCAGTTGCAAGATGACGTGATATTTGTTTGGTGACATGCGATGCGTGAAAATACAACAGAAGTCGGATCGGATCGGGAGTAGGCTTTGACGAGCAGACTCTAGTGATTGAAGTTCCGAAGGAGCCGGAGTCCTGCGATCTTGGAGGAAAATGGGGTACCGGTAATATGGTCCTAAAGTTAGGGTTGAGTTTTACGAAGCGGGGTTCCCTTTCGCCTAGATAAAGGCTACCAAGAACTAAGATATCAAAGGAGCAGCATCCCCTGGCCGGGCATCAGACTTAAGTGGGAAATGTATTTCTACAAATGTAATGGTCTGTTTAAATCCTCGAGGTTCGCAGCGCAAATATTCTTAACGAACGTTTACAAAGCGATTTCCTAAACCACCAAGGACATCTAAAAAGGTATGTTTAGCTAGCATTACGTTCTGTACCTAGATGAGAGAAGCTAACCACTTTTCTCCTCCAGTTTCTCTACTTCAATTCACTTCTCGCTTATCAATTCCCCACATGTGGTGATCGGGGTGATCGGGTCTTTCCACCATCCAAATTCAAACAAGGAACCAGTTTCGAAAACGACATCATTACCTTGACCATGATCAATCCATATGACATACCAGTGTTACACAACATACAGTTGACGGTGCTATTGCCTATATCTTTCCTTGCTTTGGTAAGCTTATGGAAATGAGATGTTATCGTTATAAAAGGTCAAAGAACTGACAAACCATAGGGAATTATCTGGCTTGTCTCAACTGTTGTTTACAATATGTACTTTCATCCACTGTGTAATTATCCTGGCCCAAAGCTCTACGGCGCCACACGCCTTGCTTACTCAAAAATGGTCCTCAGCGGCAAGGCACATAAGAAACTCGCAGAACTCCACAAGCAATATGGCCCAGTTGTTCGGCTTGGCCCAGATACAATTGACTGGGCTGATCCGCGAGTTTTTAAGGACTTGATGGGGCACGGCAAGGGCGAGAACTACAAGGACCCCGTCAAGGCCAGTAGCAGACCGGATGGACTTCTCTACGCCGGCCGAGAGGACCACGCTCGAATGCGTCAAGTCCTTGCACCCGGCTTTTCTACCCAGAATATAGTTGAACAACAGCCACTGATTCGGAAACATATCAACTTGTTAATTCAAAGTCTTCATGAAAACTGTAAAGGTGGGAAAGGGGTTTTGGATATGGTTGCTTGGTATAACTTTACAGCATTTGATATTATTGGAGATTTGGCCTTAGGAGAGCCATTTGGCTCCCTAGAGAAATCTGACTATCACTCCTGGATATTGTCTATTTACGACAACCTCCATGCAAGTCTTTACAGAAACGAGTTCAAGCGCTTCTGGATTACACGACCATTCGAAAAGTGGCTAATACCAGGAAAACTAAAAGCGAAAGAAACGTTTATTAAACAGTCAAGCAAAGAGAAGATCCAAAGGCGTATGGCCTTGGGTCAATCAAGGCCGGATTTCGTCCAGTCTATGATGATGAAGGAGGGTACTATGGTAAGCCCCTATATACATGTAGAATCCCTAGTAGGATTGTGGCTGTTGCTGACCTGTGCTGTTATTATCTAGGCTATGTCAGAACGAGAGATTGTAGCAACAGCTGATATGATAATGTTGGCTGGCTCAGAGACTATAGCAACTGTACTCTCGGGTGCTACTTTCTTCTTGACAACAAATCCAAATGCTATGGCAAGACTGGTAAAGGAAGTCCGGTCATCGTTCAGATCAGAGCAAGAAATCGATATTATAAGCGTCCAAAAGCTACAGTATCTGCAAGCAGTTCTTGACGAAACTATGCGGCTCTACCCTGTTGCACCATCAGGAATTTCTCGAATTATCAAGCCTGGAGGAGACTACATATGCGAGAAATATGTACCAGAAGGCGTTAGTTAACTACATCCAGCATCGTCAAATGTATGTCTAAAGATATAGCTGACACTAAACTAACAACAGACTAGAGTAATAATATCCCAGTGGCCTATGTATCGAAATGACAAGTACTTTGCGCAGTCAGACGCCTTTCTACCAGAGCGATTCCTTGACGATCTGAGATTTGTGGACGATAACAAAAGTGCTCTTCAGCCCTTTGGTTGCGGGCCTCGGAATTGTATCGGTCGCAAGTAAGTGCAAGATTCAACCTACTCTCTAATCTCTACTGACCTCTGGTAAAATCAGCTTAGCCATGTCTGAAATGAGAGTCATCCTCGCCCGAGTGATTTGGAACTTCGACATACAGATCGAGGACGACTGTAGAAACTGGTTGGAACAAGAGTTGTATGGCCTGTGGAAGAAAGGTCCTTTGAACGTGCGATTAACGTCTAAAAAGGAGTGTTGAGAACCCTCATTTTGGTGGTTTCATGACGAAAGATGAAAATTTGATTGAAGATCCTGAAGGACTACTTGAGATTTGTCTAGGATTACCACAGACTGTATTAAGTGTTTTCTATCAGACTCGAACTCGCGATTGAGCTGATCTTTCCCGGCGAATAACAGTAAGAGACCCAGCTTATTCTCAACAGGGGAAATTGGGCAGAGTAGTTTAAAGCTCAATTGGTCTTTCTACAAATGATGAGAGGTCTGTTCCTGCAAGGATAGAAATGATCGCCGTGCTCGGCGTCTGAACCAAAGTGCCCAGGAAGAGAGTAGCTTTGAGCTTCACTAACAACGTAGACGTCCCTTCCATCTTGCAACTTGTTCACTTATCACTACACTGTATCTGCTTTCAGACAGATTATGCCTAATCACTGCAGCATGAGGACCAAAATTGAAACTTTCCTCACAGTATCAACCTCCCATTCGGTGATAACCTCGCTTGATAAGGATCGCAAGACTTGGCCTACCAAGGTATGATGGGAGATTATGATGGGAAATCTAGCAACATTGGATAAAGTAAGTCTTAACGAGGTATGATGGGAAAGTATGATGGGGGATCTAGCAACATTGGATAAAGTAACTCCTTCAAACCATGTTTCATGGCCAGCAAACGCTATCCAAATCCGCCAACAACTTCGAACCGACAGGTTAGCCTAAACCTTCTAGACAGCTAGATTAGCTCGTGTGGCACACCTGGTGTCCAAGTAAATAGCAAGGTAGGTTTCTTCCCAAAAGACATTTGCCTATCATCTTCTTCCTCATCTTCAACTACTTTTGCCAAAATAATACCACTACGATGTCTCCATCAGCTTCATCCAATGGCCACAGCAAGGGAAATCTCACACTGACTGGGGCCGAAGAAACGCTTCTTCTCACACTTCTAGCCCGCGCCCACGATGCTGAGTCGCCCTACCCAATTCTAAACGATCAGTATGCGGTCGAGCTTGTCTCTCAAATAAGGGATCGGGGGTATGATTTTGAGCGGACTTCAAGAGGCGGTCCGGTCCCAAGACGCTTTGCGCACTCGGTGTCTATGCGTGGCCGCATGCTAGACATATGCACTGAGAAGTTCCTAAGGAGACATCCTGGCCCCGCTACAGTGCTCCATCTAGCTTGCGGCCTCGACACACGAAGCATGCGCGTTCGGTGGCAAGGCGAAGGTCGCTTATGGATTGACGCAGATCTTAAGGAAGTGGTGAAGCTGCGGCAGAAACTCATAAAGGAGCCGGAGCTGGAGCTGAGCAGGGGAGCGAGAGGAGAGTACCGACTGATGCAACCAAACATTCACGATGTAGCGTGGCCTAGCGACTGCAACATTCCTACAGATCGGCCTATGATGATTCTCTTTGAAGGCCTCACGCCGTATCTCACGCCTGACGAGTTCTACAGTTTCTTGCAACAGACTGTTAACTACTTCAGCTCACGCGGCGTTCACGGTGAGATTTGCTTTGACGCCATCGGCTCATTTATGTACTATGTCATTAGTTACAGGTTTAAGGCGGCTCTTAAGCTTATGGGAACACGGGTATCTTACTATCTTGATGACCCTAAGACCTTAGAGCAAAAGGTTGCTGGGTTGAAGTTTCAGGGGCGAATATTCAAAACACTAGATCTTCACAAAATAGGGCCCTTTGGGTGGGTGGTAACATGCATTGCCTGGCTGATAGATTTATTCGGGCTTACTGGTCGCATTGGTGGAGGCTACAGGTACGAATTCTAGGTCGCTAAATAAGTAGTCCTATTTAATTCTTTACAAACTCCGCCGCCGTGAAACTGTGGCTAGCAGTGAAGGACCAGCTAGTCGCCGTTAAGGTACATTAATAGCAATACTTGGTTAAGTGCTTGATGGCTTTAGTCTCCCCCGCGTTATGGCCTGCCTTATAGACGACTTTGTGAAGTCTCTATATAAAGGTGGCTAAAACGGCAGTAAAGTCTTGCAACTCCACGTTAGTTAAGTGGTTGACAGCAAGTATCATGTTCTCATTGACGTAACCAGAAGCGGACGCCATAGCGACGATAATCCCCACCCCTTCGATGTTTAACGCTTGGCTGCCTTTGCCTTGTAAGCTTCAATTAGTGGCTACAGATACAGATTTTAGGTTGCCAAGTAGTCCTATTCAATCCTCTATTTTAAATACTACTCAATAGTTATAAAAGCTACGGTATGTTGCTTTTTTTTCTTCTTCAACTAATAAAGAAGCTTCCACTGTTTTGACTGGGTTAATACTTTTGCCTCGAAGGTGATGATCTTTTTACTTGGCTAGCAGCAGCCAAACAGCCTCGTGACTTGCTAAGTAGGTACAGCTGTGTAGGGGGGCAGCGGCGTAGCCAGGCGCCGTTCTGCCTACCAATTTAGTAGGGATTCTGCTCTTCTAAATGATCTTCCCCTCACTGGGTCGTATATGATATATTGCGAGATTCGATGTGGTTATAACAGACCGGTGGGCAAAAATGTCACGGACCTGAAAAAATCAAGAGACATACAACACCAGATATTCGCTGATCGTCACCGACTCAACTACTAATCCGGCCCTCACTGGCTTATCTATGGGAGAGCGGACGTGATCCCGAGTTTTCCAGTGGGTATGGTCGTATGTGCCAGCTTTGAAGAGTTGTGCAGCCTACATTGGGACAGATGATTTGCTTCGAATGCAGTATTGGTGTAGAAAGCATCAAGTCGCGGTTTAAGGAAAAGACCACTACAGCCCATCCAAAGTCGACCCGCAATTCGAAACCGCGATGTTGTAGGTGCCGCCTTCCAATGTGGGTTGTGGGTAGTATAATAACAATAGCATGAATCGTAAGGTATTATCCAGCATTCGCACTTTTTTACAGGGGGCTGATTAAGAATAAGGCTACTTTGGCAAAGCAAGATCAAAGGATCTTAATATTAGAGTTCAATCTACCCCCAGAAAGTTAAAACCAAGCTTCTTGCTGATGGTTGACTACGTCGGCTTGTAGTTCTTCCATGGTTCCTCGCGCCAAGCCTGATGGCCCGGAGGAAATCCAGCTAGACGATAATCGATACCACCAGCAACCGCCGAGCGGTACTTCTCTGAAATCCTTGTTCATCTCTCTTTCCCGAGCCTCCTGTTCCTCAAAGGCTTCCAGGAAACAATTTGGTCGAAGTTGATGCCGCCTAACGCTGTACACTCGAGTTCTTCGTTGTAGTCGCTGTACTTGCCGAGGGTGCCGACAGTGTCATTCATGTTTGGAGTGAAGTGTATCTTACCGTAGGCGTCGCGGTTGGACTATGCATCTTTCCCCCTTTTCAGCCGTCAGGTGCCTGTCTGAGGCAACCCTGGTCCTGTCATATTAGTAATTTGTAACATTGCCCTAGTTTTCTGGCGTTGTCTGAGACTATTTCTTCGCCTAGAGGCCCCATTCTTATGGATATCAACGTTTTCTATTGAAAGCAAGAGTTAAAACTCGAATGTTCAACTGATCTAACGAGTCACTAGGTACAACAATATCCCGCTAGCTGAAAGTCAACATTAGGCGTCTTGAGCTTGTTGTTGTCGTTCTATTTTACGCCTACCGTTCGTGTATCGGACAAAAGGCGCCTGGGATGACTAGCATCAATAATATATATACAATTTTGTAGCCGCCAAACCGTTCCATCGCAGTGAGTATATAGGTCCGCCAACCGTCCAGGATTTCAACTAGCATTGATCCGCGCTGTCAAGAGACCATGGCTCTTCAGCGTCCAGGACCCATATGGTGTCCCCCGGAAGCCTTGTCATGCCGGTCTTCTGGAGAATTCCTTAGGAATGGGGGGGTCGTCAGCAGGTCTGCAGTGGAATCGATCCTCCCGGCCACCACAGTGCTTTTGTTAACCCTGTTAGTATATTATATCATCAAAGGGATAAAGGGCAGCTTACTTTTGCAAATGCGGATGCACTAGAGCGCGTAAACATAAAGCACCAATAATTAGAGTCCACATCAATATAGTATCCCGCCGGCACGACATCATCCTCTTTGCAAGCTTGTTTGGTCTTTGCGATATCCGTCTTAAAGTTAGATTCGCAACTACTGAATGTCAATACTTTTACAAAAGATGTTAGGGATATATGAGAGGTGACTTACACGCATTTGAATTTCGCCATCTTGGTTCCACCTTTCGCTTTTCCCGCTGGACTCGCTAGAGCGTACGCAACCGTAAAAGCGGCAGTGACTAGAAGAGTAGTGATCTTCATTTTGCCAAGAATGAGTTGAGGCGATTGTAGGAGGATAGAGATCAAAGAGAAGCTGACTGGAAAGGTAAGAAAGTTGAAAGGAGAGACAAGAAGCTAATAAGGGACCAAGGTTCAATAGAGCCACAAGATAAATGTGACTAGATGCTTGTATTTATATCAGAAAAACAAAATGGAAGGCGCATAACCATCCAAGATTAGGTGGTACGACGTAGAAGTAGAAAAGCTGTTTAGGGTATTACCTAATGATAGTGGTTGAGTAATGAAAAGGGTCTTGAAAAGTAGTAGGGTAGTCTACGGGTAAATATCTCGCTAAATTCTGGGTGGATTTGCTGTTTAGAATGGTCTAAGCAACTAAGGTCGCCAAAACATAGTACATAATAAGTCAAACCACCCACTTTTCCGGCTACCCCGACTTTTTGGCCACCTCAAAATGAAGCCATCGCAAACCAACTGCCTTTTTCAATCAACTTTATGTCCAGGCGAAATGCGGTCCTGGGCTAGATTTGGTGTCGAGAGCTAGAGAGGAAATGTAAGAGTTCCGGGCAGGTGCTGTGTTCTTCTGCGTCGTGGTACCTGAAATAGTGCATTATATCAAATTAAACTCGGGTTGTCCATCAAAGTAAGTGGCATCGTGGCATCGGAGTTGACGGGCCGTCCCCGAATTAAAGGGCGCCCCCTCGATGGCGGCTATGTCCGCGAGGATAGTGCAAGTGAAGTTGGTAGAGCAAAAGCGACGCAGTTGATTACAGGCTGTAATTGATACCTCTTCGTCATCGTGACAAACCATTATGTTCATTGCAACTTCCTTCGAGTCAATCTATTCAACTTATAAGGGCTAGCAGGCTAGCGCGGCATACCGACAGCAATGCCTCGATAATTTAGACGAGCCGCTCGACGATTTGGCACATGGATTGTAAGAGCTATATCAGGTTGGCACGCATTGAGTCTATACTTTTCGGCCGAGTCTATCTTATATATAACCTGATAATGTCCTCTCCCATGTAGAGTTGATATGAATACCATATTCCTGACCCTAACCCACACTATCCACCAACCCTACTTCGGAACTCGGTACTCCCGCCTTAAAAATGGGGGCAGGTGCTAGCAAGATTTCTTTTTATGCATACAGCATTTGTTGCTAGAAATAAAGCGAGGCGTTATTACTGCCTAGGTAGGGGTATGAGTTAACATTTCATGGGGCAATATGCCTCAAGCATGAGGCTACCGTACCCGTAATAACTAAAACTCCCAGAGAGAAGATTTCTGAATTTCGAACCAGAGTGTCTCCAGCAGGCTGCCGTAGACTTGCCGTTAAAACCAATGTTGATACGACCTGGAATCTCCATTATCTTCTTCCCACGTGTCTAGAATTTTATTTTATATTTCCGTCTTCTCTGGCTACCATCGCTGGCCAGGACGAGTAAAATGAGGCCCGATCGATTATTTTCACACGTAGGCGTGGAGGTGACAAGTCACCTGGGGCTTCAGTGATGTACTAGCATGATCATAGAGCTTCTGGATGGACCCACAAAGTAGTATTTTTGAACCCTAGTTCATAACTGATACAGAATACAATGGGACAAAAGCTCACTGGCTACACTCGCAAATGTCTTGCACGAGGCCCTGGTTCCATTCGGCGGTGGGCTTGGCTCTTCCTCGTATCATCAACTTGGCGATGAGGGGTATTGAAGCTCGGTCCATACTCACGTGAATTCATCTTGTTCCCCACGCAGATTGACAACCTGGTTCGACAAACGAGGCACACTGGTTGGCTTCATGAGCCATGTTTTGCTCGAGAATCAGAGACCGAACACGCCATCATGCATCCGTGTCGTTCTCGAGCGCCAATAGCGCCGTTCTTGACTTACACCATAAAACTCTCTTGAAGGTCGAATCGGTTTTATTGAATCTGTTAGAACTATGTTCAACGCCATTCTGGTTGAAGGCATGAATGTAAGGACAATCACGTAAGCAAACGTTCATGAAATGTGGGTTTATCTACACAGGAAGATATCTCGCCCATAGCGTCGCACGACATCCTACAAACCTAGCCGGGAATATATATGCCATCAAAGTCCGATAACAATCTACTGTTAGTTAACCCCTGAACGCTTCAAGTCTCATCCTCCCAGTCATCAGAGTCCAGACCCAAAGACCATCAACGACACAGATATCAACGAAACTAAAGACAAGACTACCGCCAAATACAAGACTATGATATGTCCAAGCCCTATCGGCCGATAGGTTCGCTACTTGGCAGACGATAGCCCACGGTAATACATATAGCAAGTTGCTCACTAGACTCTGCCCGAGGTACCATCTCGGTCGCGTTGCTAGCAGGACCGTCGCGAGCATAGTCGACATGGCGTAGAAGATGTAGCACCAGTCAATGGTTCGCCACATCATCGCCGTCACGTCGGCTACCTCATCCGAGCCGCTGAGGTATCGAGCAAAGGGACGGGCGCAGAAGAATGTGAGGAACAGGCAGACAGGGACCTCGATGATGAGAGCAAGGACGAGGGAAACCAGCGCGGGCCGAGTGATACTGAAGATGGCCTGCCTCGCGGCTTTTGGACGGCGGGAGTCGACCCCGACTGCCCGTCTCCAAGCACCCCAGGCGTGGCCGACGAAGGCTAGGGAGGTCTGTTCGAGGGCTTGCACGGGAACCATGACGAGGCCCCATCGAATCGTGTTGAAAACGCCCCACGCTGTTGCATATGTTGACCCCATCGACACGATATTGCTGACTAGCCAGAGATAGAGTGCATTGCGGATAGCCGACTCGATGAAGGCTGGGATGCCGGGGCGTAGCAAGATCAGAAGCGCGTTGGCACTGGGCTTTGTTGCACTCCACCCTTCCCGGTCATCCGCTCTGCCCTTTCTGTATCGAAGGGTGTTCCTCCACAGAAAGTACGCTAGACCTATAAGCGCTGATGCCAGGTTGCAGGCGAGCTGGATGCCTGCTTGCATGTTGATCGTGGGCTGATGGGAGCCAACATGAACCTTCGAGATGATCAACAGATCCAACACGATGTTGACGGCAAACTTGACAGAGCTTATGATCAACGGGACATCGGGTCGGTCGAGCGCCCTTGTGGCCGACGCAACAGCCGTCTCGATGGAAGAGCTAAATGCGCTGAACGCTCCGATGCGCACGTATGTAACACTCACGTCGCGTACTTCCACAGGCACGAAGCCCTTGGCAAACGTTTTGGCCCCGGCCACGAATGCCAGGCTCATGAGCAATCCCAAGAGGGACTGGAAAAGTATGAGCGTGTGGGTTAGCTGGAGCCGTTGTGCAAGAGTGCGAGAGGCTTTGTCGCCGATGATAACCCATGCCGCTCGCGGGAGGCCTTCATTGAGAACTTCCGCGACCACGCCGATATATGTGTACGCGTCGGTTGTGACCACCAGGGAAGAGTCTATGTTTGCAACCCATAACTTGGAGAGTGTGCTGTAGAGGGCCGGGAGTATGAAAGAAAGCAGGTTGAAGAGGAGGGCGCCAGTGTAGGCCTTTCGATGGAACAGTCCGCGGGATGTCGGCTGAGGCAAATGACTTTCAGCCTCTCCCTCCCAAGTGTTCTCAGATGCCGGGCCCGTTGTCTGTATAACATCGTCCTTGGGGATCATTGTGTAGCCTGCGCGGAGAGCTGCAATGAACGATGGAGGCATCAGAACATTGGCTACGCGATTCAGCGGTAGCAATCTCTTCATCTTATAATCTCTTGAGAACCACGGATATCCTGCTCATGCATGTATGCCTCACTGCTTCGCGTGGGGGTAGTGATTGGTAGCGTGCCAGAGAAATTCCTCACGCGTTAACGCCGTACCGCGCCGACCTTCAACACCCTCGTGATAGGCTACAAGTTTTGGGCGTCGCTAGACACTTATCGTTGATATCTACCCCGCACTGGCATCACACAAACGCTTACTCAGACCCCCATCACTGCCAGCTCCCTAGCAGGCTATGAACTTTGATACGAGCATTAAGAAAATAAATCGCTGACAGTATAGGGAGACACCTTGGTCTTTGCTTCCACGACAAGCATGCGGCGGCTTGGACCTTGGCGGTGATGGTTGCACGTGTTGAGTTGAAGAGGGTGCCTCCAAGTTGACAATGTGACGTTGTTCTCTAGTGGCCATCGGTGGGTTGAGTCCGGAGGACCAACCTTTTACCATGACACTTTAGTTGGATAAGGATGGCCATGCTGTCTAGTGTAGGCCAAAGCCTTTTCCATAACGCTTTGTCAAGCATGTACCAGATACACGCATCTGTGTATTTCAACGATTCCGTCGGTCTAGGTCCTCATAGGGCTGGCTTGGCGCCAGAACTGTACAAGTTGTAACCCTAGGTAGGACTCGCCAAGATTTAAGAGTCTGCGTCATCCAGCTGCCTATTTCTTTAACCTTACTGGGCTTATCCCAGGTTTGAATTGTATTAGTTGTCAGTCTCTCACATGTAATTACGTAGCGGTTTGAGACAACTAGTGGTCTTTGAAGCTTATGCAGATATCAACTCCATGGAAGCATCCACAAGATCTGACTGATCGTCTGCGGCGGCTTGAAATGAGGCATGATTGAAGCCGGGCAACAACTAGTTAGCTTCCCATGACCACAGGGACTTTAAACTTGGAACTTGGAACAAGATCTAGGCTTGACATCACCTACCAATTTGTGCAAGATGGTGTAGAAATTGGCAAACCCGGGTTTTCCCTGGTGATATGGACCCAAATCACCATGCAAGACCGAAGTTGCCACAATTCCGTGGTGCAGGAAGTCTCGACCATTATCTCCAGAGTAAAAAGAAGGGACTGCACTACTGATTTGTTGGCGTTGGCCAGCAACAGACATGGACATACCGGAAAGCGAAGAAAACCTGTCGTTGGAATAATATGAGAGGTTACCCTGCAGCTGTAGAAGCCCAAGCCTCTAGAAAGCGTGGAACGCGTCTAGTTGTTTTCTGTCGGGTAGTGTATGGCGGTTAGAGACTGACATTTGAGGAAGGACATTAGTCCCAAGCCATTAGCAACGATACATCGGACTATATCGAGAGTGTCGAGATGTCGAGCAGCAAGAGTAGCACTGGACAGCGCTTCCAACATTGTCTGGCTTTGACTGGTGAGTTGTGGTTACAAGTTTACAGTTCCACTACATCAAAAGCACTTCTTGGGGTATTTATTTGATGACATCGCTATCGGGATTCGCCATGTATGAAGATTGTTTCTCTCTCCAGATTTCATCACACAAGAAATGAGGGTAAAGCCTTTTAGTGTACTTGTATGGAACAACAGTCAGCAGTCTCTATCAAACATCCGAATCTTTTGCTGTCTTATCACTTGAAATGCTTCTGGGATTGTGTATCGGAGTGAAGCAGACAGCTGTGTCGCACCAAGGCTCGCGTGCTGTTGGGTACATTCGATTAATCAATTCGAGACTACAGCAGCCCTGCCGAGAAAAGTAGTGGATCAGCCTACTCGTAGGCTCTCGTTACACGCATGGAATACGTCGTCTAGCTGAGATGCCGCCACTTTCTTTTTCAAATTAGGCTCTTGGGCGGATGCTCAACCCGTCATGTGCTGCCGTCGTCGCTACGCGTAGGAGTTGCAGGCGGCGATCCATCCCATCTCTGCGCACCTTCGGGGATCCGCACGACCGCGCTGCTTGTCCAAATGTGTTTAACTTGATCCATGTCAATCCCGGCGATTAGCCCTCCCTTGATGCTGACTGTCTCTTTTGGTGTGCCATTCATATTGTGTGCGCGATGGAAGACGCGACTCCCGCACACGCGGCAGAAGTAGCAGTCCATGTGTCCGCCGCCCTTGGTCGGCCGCGTCCACATCTGCAGCTTCGATTTGAGGCTTTGCCCGAGAGGAAAGAGGCCGTCGGCGGGGAATATAGCGGACGTGCCGAAGGCGGATGCGGACTGCTTGCGGCATTGGGAGCAGTGGCAGCAATAGAGATCGAGAGGGTCCGGTATTGGTGTCTCAAAGTTGACAGTTCCGCACTGGCACTCGACCTTCATCTTGACAAGAGTGACGAGCGAGTCAAAGTATCACAACTCGTATGGTAATTACGGGCGTTGTAGTTCGGAGCTTCCGAGACGAGGCGTATGGGGCTCGGTAATATTATGTGGTGAGGAGAAAGTGGTGATGAGATCTGGGGGATCATGCTTCCGGCTGCTTGCGCGACCATTTACAGCACGATACAGCACACCATTGACAAGCGAAGGGCGCTATCCATCAGCACATATCCATAAGATCCGCTGAGCTGAGATAAGTCATCTCATGTGATTGGCCAGACCACGACGAAACACACGTCGTAAAAGTAATATGGAAAGCTGCCGGTGTTTGAATCACAACCACGAACCGACGAACAAGGATTCGCGGTTGAAACCCGTCATATTGGGCTTGAAATATGAAGTTATTCAGCTCAGTTATATCCGCTTCTTATTTCAATGACGGCACAAAAGGTTGACTGAAACTGAGATGAGTCAGCAGTCTTGTGAACACTGGTTGTAGTCCATCCGTAACCGTACTCTGACGGGACAACCCCCCTGAAAGTTCCTTGTTCCTGCGATCATCTCATTTCTCGTCTTAGCGTTGACTTGAGTGCGTCACCCGACAAGGTGCGGATTTAGCCGGTTATCCCGAGTGTAACATGGCCAACTATTTCCCGTGGGTCGGCAACTTTTCCCCAGTTAATACCGGACGACTCGCCCCTTAGCTCCATGATGCCACCACCATGGCGATTTCAGCCGTTCAAAGATCGCATCGCATCTGCCCGGCAATTCAGAGGCTTCAACCTGGTTCGTTCTTCGGACGGGAAAGAAGGTCGTCAGAGTAGCAGCCATATCGACGCACCCCAGCCTGTTGTGCATGCTGTGGGTGATCTTGGCGGTTCATCTAGGCTCTCCCGCCCCCCCCCGCCAAACAAACCTCCTTTTGACCGTATCTTCCGTTCCGCATTGAGCATCGTCAAGGGCCAGGCAAAGAGGCTAAATGCAACCTGCCTCCCCCTTCTTTCGGTATTTCACCTAGATTAAATGTCTGGCGGCACTTGGCCCGATGCAGGTAGCCCGCGCCCCTTGGCCCCCTCACTGCCGGACGGCCAACTTGATTCTCCAGACCCCTGGAACCAGAGAAGTGCGCCTCATGCTATCGAGCGAGCTTCCGAAAGGATCGTACCCGACCATGGCCCCACAAAAGAGGTTTCCCATCAATTGGATTCTTTGGGACGATGAGATTGAAGTGATTCAAAGTGGGCTGGTCATGGCCTGGAAGGCTCTCGTCGAACAAACATATACATATATATAGACGACGCCCAGCCATGCTCATCGTTGGTTTCCAGAAGGCTTGGCACCCTCAATCACCAAGTCACCACGTCTTTCACTTCAAACGTTCCAAGACCGCCCATCATGCTTCTCGACACCGTCGTCACCAGTCTGCTACTGGCCGCCACCGTCGCGGCCGCGCCCATTGAGAACCCCATGGAGCTCATCAAGCGCGCCCCCAGCGCCGGCGTTGTCATCCAAAAGTGCGCCAAGTCCGGCGTCTTTGCTCTCGCCTACGACGACGGCCCAGGCCAGTACACCTCTCAGCTCGTCGACATCCTCAACAACGGCGGCGCCAAGGCCACCTTCTTCATGACCGGCAAGCTGTACGGCTGCATCTACAACCAGCGCACCGCCGTGAAGAAGGCCTTTGACTCGGGCCACCAGATCGCCTCGCACACCTGGACGCACTCCCAGAACTTTGGCAGCCTGAGCTCGTCCCAGCTCACGACCGAGATGAAGAACCTCGAGCAGGCGATGGTTAACATCTTTGGCAAGAAGCCCGCCTACATGCGCCCGCCCTACCTCGCCACCGGTGGCTCCGTGCTCTCGACCATGAAGACGCTGGGTTACAAGGTCATCACGGACGACATCGACTCCGGTGACTGGAACGGGCAGAGTGCGTCGCAGAGCCAGCAAAAGTTCCAGCAGGCCGGTGCCGGCGGCAACGGACACATCCCCCTGATGCACGAGACTTACGCCAGCACGGTGCAGACCTTGACCCCTTGGTTGATCAACTGGGCCAAGCAGAACAACCTGAAGCTGGTCACTGTCGGTAAGTGAAGACGGCAAAACAATAATCAGTCTGTGTTGGTAACTAACATGCCTTCTACAGCCGAGTGCCTCGACGACGGCAGTGGAGCCTACCAGGCCGGCACCTTCACCGGCAACGGCGCCAACTCTTGCTAAATCTCCAAAGCCACGCGATGGCTTGGAAACGTGGGACTCAAGTAGGTGGAAAGCGGTCTCGGCCTTTTAGGCTGCATTGCGGTAAACAGTGGTGTTGGCTCGTATAAAAACTTCGTGAACATAACTTTTGTTACATATCTATGTTGCCCCGGTATATAAGAAATATTTGGAGAGAACCAACTCCTATGCAAATAAAGAGGTCCCAAATTGTTGACAAGAAGCCGATGTCCCACCTAGGGGTGTGTATCTAATCTTGCAGCAAGTTGTACAGGCCGGTCACATGCATATATGCAGCTTGCCCGCCAAATACCATGGACGGATAGTCTGGATTTTACGTTATGCTACAGGGAAAATCGAATGCAAATCTAAGCTGTAATTACAGTCCGTATCTTCCTCGGATCAGGGCCCGATCTAGTCCTGCGAGCTTCAAAGTCAGTTTGATGACGCGATTTGAAAGCTTTCTAAATGGATGGGATGCGATCCAAGCAAGTTCTGACTTTGACAGCACTGCAAATTAGATGGCCTCGTGCATAGAAAGTGTTTTTTTCTCTTCTTCGACGTAAGCTTGCTGATGGAACTAGGCTTTTGTCGATACGCGAAGTCGTTGAGGGCGGGGTGGTGACATCGCCGGACGAATCCGATTGTGGATTTCCATAACCCAAGATGAATTCAATCAATATGAGTCTAGCCGTCTACCTTCCCGGGCAAGCCGCGTAGCCCTTCATCTAAGTATCATATGGTTAGTTTCCCAACAACTATCTTACAAGGAAGTCTCCAACAGAAGCCTGCCAATTATGTCGAGAGACTCAATTGGAGTTGGTTTCAAAGGCAGGAGGCCACTCTCACCGATATGCGTCCAGGCCTGTGATCGCACTGCCAAAAGGTTTTTGGTGTTTGTCAGAAATCTACTCACGGTGAGGAGACAAGTGAAGCTTCAAGATTAGCAAAAGCTTATGGCTATCTGAGGGCGCTTGACCAATAGAAAGATGTTCAAATGGAGCGAATTGGGTTTTCGGAAAAGGTCCCGCGTAAGATACAGTTTGCTACCTACCTCCAAGCCCTTCTACTGTCAATTTCAGATGAACACTATCGGTCTCTGAACCTACCAGGGATGGTCGTGATGTTCATAGCACGGGCTTCTTTGTCTATCATTACTACTAGTCATGGAATCGGAAACAGTATAAAGTCCTTTGACGTTTCTCCAGTTGCGAGTATCTATCATCGCTACCGAGAAAAGTCTTATGACTAAGAAACAATACTTCTAAGAAAAGACCATTACAGCAGCAGCAATTACTAGAGACACTTCGCCAAAAGACAAAGAAAAACTAAAAACAATGTCCCGCTCATCGACAATGTCCCGCCAATCAGTTGTTTACCTTACTCATCATGTTTTCCTTACGCCGCAGTTACCCCAGGAGGATGATTTTAGTGTCGAGAATGAGAATGCTCTGCTTCAGTGCCTTTGCGATGCTCTTGTCAAGTTTCGCGAGTTTGTCCCGAATGAAATGAAAGGAATCGCCGAAATAGCTGCTGGGATGATGTATGATATGACTCGCGTTCATCAGCCTCTAGGTAAAACCGTTGCCGTTGATGAAGACAAGTTACTTGAAATGCTACATGAGCTATCCAAAACAGGTATGTTTTCTTAATTTCACCTGATCTCAAAGCGATATGCTAAGATTGTACAAGAACGTATAATTTCCCTCAACATTAGGGCTCAGAACGCTGGAGTCTTGATTACCAAGGTCAACGACTCATTTCACTTGGAAGCGTTTGAGCTATCTCCAACCAACGAGGCTGTGATCACGACTATTGGTCGTCTTCGCAGAAACTTCCCTGGAGTTGGAGCCGTTGTCGGTCTTGAAACGTTCAATGAGTCGGGGTTTAAAGAGACTCTCGCTTCAACTCTAGCAAAGATGAGCTCTCAGCTGGCTCCAGAGACTCAACCACACGCGAAGAAAGCAGGGCAATATCATGACGAGAGCCGCGACACCACCAACCCAAAGGTGATCACTGTAAGGGGCTGGCCCCTAGGCTTGTTCAACGTAGAGGTGCCGTCGATTGACTATTCTAAGCTGAAGAAGGAAGAAAGGACTTTACAGGGA
>JASUDE010000246.1:29944-70063 GCA_034509685.1 Colletotrichum cereale | reverse complement strand
AAGTGAATAAAGTGGTAGTGGTGGTTGTGATAGTATCATTTTTGGGGTGACCGAAATGCAGGGGTGACCGAAAAGTGGGTGCTTTGACTTAGTGCAAACAGCGGTTCAAGCCACAGTCTCAAGACTTTGGGGGGGGGGGGGGTTAGTCAAGCTGGGTGGTGGCTTCACAGTGACCAATACGACTCCCGTTCGCTGAGCCGTTTGAGAGGGTTGTGACTTACCATGTGACTAGAAATCTGCGGCCAAGCGGTGTGGATGGATGTCTCAGAGCTCTTGTCCCCAGAGCGGGGACTCTTGACGCGTCTGGTAGGGGATGGGAGCCGCTGCGTCTTCGTATCGCAGACGAGCCTCCTCTGTCGCACTCTGCCTCATCCAGTTGTGTCTTCACCTAGCCTTGGCTGATTCGGGAGCCTTCCCCAAAGCAAAGCCCATGGAAGACGCCGTGACGATCACCCCTTATCTCATCGGATAAACATTGACTAGCCGGCCGGAACAGGTATGCAGCGAGTGTTGGAAAGCACGTCGGAGACTGGGATAATGTCACCTTTTGATTCGCCGCGATGATTGTTCGTGTTATGGTCAGCTGGACGCGCGAGAATCGCCGAGGGTGGTACAGTCTCAGCTGGGTATCGTTGGATGTGGACTTTGCCCACCTCCAAGACGTCCTAAGCATGCAACTACTCGGATGTACAAGGCTGGCGAGGGAACCTTTTGTTGTTTTACTGGGGATGTACTGCGGGGATGGAATTATCGTGGTGGTGGCGGCGGCAGTAGTGATCCCGACGGCAAATCGCATGATGGAGGAGCGTAACGAGATTGTGTAGAACGGGATCAGCGGCGGGGGTTCTCCTGAGTCCACAGGCTTCTCCCACAAACTTCCAGGAAGTATGTCTTTCCACAACGCATGATATAGTGTAAAGCATTAACTTGAGGACAAAGCGAGTACTTTTGGTCCGGTGAGGCCTCCTCATGCCTCGTAAGCAAAGCGTCAGACCGTGTCTACCATGGCGAAGAACCTCAACATTGCCAGTCCTTGTCAACTGGTGATGGGCCGGTGAGGGGCAAGGCTTCCATCGCGTATTCTCCCAGATGGTAACAGCTGGAAGAATATTTCTAACTGGACGAAAGGAGAGAAACACCCACGGGATGAAACTGTTGTATCGATTCCTGAACGGAACTCAACGTTTGGGCTGGGCCGAGAAATGAGATCCGTGGTGAAGGATGCCGAGGAAGCTTCTTGAGGAAGCTCAGCCATGTAAGAGGAGCCAGTACAGGAACTTCACACGATGAACTTTTACATCCATGTACCGTTTTGAGACCATCCCATGATTACCACTTTATGCCCCAACAGCAGACATATGAGACGCACTTCACCCGAGCAGGCAAGTGACCCCTTATCGCTACAAAATATACCCATGTGCCGCTTCATTAATATAGATATAAGACTAAGGCTCTATGCACAAAGAAAGAAATGAATCAAGTTGTATAGCTCTCCTGTACCTCTTGTCATAGCGGGCTAGCAAGCTTGATGTGAGTATTTCTCCCTCATCCCTTGCCCCCTTTTCATAACCAGCCAGGGTATCGGTGCCATAGCTACAGCAACCCCGGCCAGAATAGTATTTCCCCATCCCAAACTCAAAGCGGAATACATAGGAGGCCCTATGATGGGTAAGACGGCACCGAGAATGCCACTGGACATCATCAAGGCAGCGAGTGCCGAGGCGGCATCAACTGTAAAGGCTTCCATGAGGTAAGATATGACTGGTGTCTGATCCATGGGTTAGTTGATACTACTCCTTTGTTATGTATACCACGATTGAATTGACTTACAAAAATAAGTATAATGCCCACTCCAAACACGACAGTACCGGTCATTGGCACCAGCCAGAAGATGGTCTTCTCAGCCGACCATCCATACAAGAGGATTCCTGTCGGGATCAGGGGGGCAGCATAGGTCATGAGAGTTAGACGTAGTTCAGGTGTCCTGGTACCTCTCTTGAGAAGCAAGGATGCGGCGATTCGGTCGCTCCAGATCAGATCAAGCACGGCGCCTACTATCGTCCCAATGCCCACACCCAAACAGGCAAGGCCAGAGGAACCATCCGAGAAGCCGTAGTTGTGGGTGAAGACCATCGGAAAGGTTGTAAAGAAGAGGTACTGTGTGGTACTGGTCAGATGCCGGGGAAAGGAATGTCGAGGAGATGTTTCTCACAAGATAGCCGTATATAACGGCGAAGTACAAAGAAAACGCAAAGACGACTGGGTGAAGTATAAGAAGTCGAAAGGGTTTCTTGATAGCTTCCGAGAACGCCTTGCCCGGTGAGACATCACCACCAAAACCCGAGAAGTATCCTGGATCTCCGGTGGCCTTTCTGACCTTTCTTGCCCGTTTCTTCAGCAGCGTTCTCGCCGAGGTTTCTCTCAGAAAGAGAAGCAAAGCAACGCTGGTAGTGGCGGCCTGCGCGCATTTGTCAACAATCCCATCTGCAAACGTCGTCCAGCTGCACTGAGATTTTGATTTACTCACCAGGACACAGAGTGACCAAAAAATCCAACGCCAACCGAAACGCTGCGCTAAGGAGCCTCCTACGGCGGGCCCGATCACAGAACCTAGCACCATGGCAAGAGAATAGGCCGATACAGCCCGGCTCTGCCAAGGGAGCTGTGCTGTATCGGCGATGGTGCCGCCTCCAATAGCGAACGGGACAGCACCAGCGCAGCCACTCAAGAACCGAAACACGAGGAGGACGCTGAGATCGGGAGACAGGGCGCAAGCCGCATTGCATGCGAGGAACAAAATATTCGAAATACTATACACTGGGTATCTTCCGCATAGCTCCGACAAAGGTGCTGCCAGACTGGTTGTCTTCAACATGAATACTTGAAAAATGGCTTCGGCTTGAATTGAACACTTACATTGTACCAAACACGGAACCCAAGTTGAAGATGGACACAACGAAGGAAGTCAAGGAACCTTCGGGTGCCTTGAACTCTTCAAGGATATCTACCACGGCTGGAGCGGGTATCGAAGACGCGATTCCTCTGTAAACATACCCATAAGCATGTGCGGGATGGAAGGAGTTCGTTACCAGAGAACTCGGCTACTCACGCTTGCAGCATCAAAATACTCACAAGTACAATCTGAACCGATCTTGATTTGGTCGTCCAGTCCAAAGGATTCTCAGGATCATGCGGCACAAGCCAATTGACCGCATGCCGTGATTCTTTGTCTGCCATATCGGAATGTTTGGCCGAAGACCAAGGAGATGATTGCACCGATTCGTCGTCACCAGGAATACTGCTAAACGCAGTGCCCATGTAGAGATTCAACTCATCGACCGGCCCCCATGGTTGGCCGTCCGCGCTAAGCCGAAACCATGAAAAGCCGGACGTTCGTGAGTGCCTCGAGGAGTCGCAGCTTACTCTGGACCTCCTTTCAGCCAAAGCCACGGGCTCGGGATATCGTGGTCCCTCGATGTCTCGGTGCGTGGACGGATAGCGTGGTTGGAGCGAAGCCATCGGGCAATGATTACAGGCGCCTACCGCATGGATCGTTTCGCATAAGAGCTCAACGTGTGTTTGCCAGAGACGGAGAGTGCGAAAGGAAAATCACTCGTCCACAATTGCCCGAGTGCCCAAGTGCGTTGTCTGGATGATATGTGCCGGGGAAGTGGCGCAGGTGGATTGAGTTCAGCCCTCTGGGGTCCTCAAAGTGTCGGATTGACACCCATTGGCGTTAACGCTGTTCACTTACGACACATATTGTCAGTATTTTGAGGATAGACTGCTGCTATACGAGAGATCGTCCTTATGACTGACGTGGCCCCGCCGAGACTTTCATTGTAAATGCCTCGGATAAATTTGGTGGACGACGTCGCGTTGGCCGGTGTTGGCCGGCGTTGTCCGACGTTGGCAACGTACATGTGCATTTAATAACATAGTGAGATCAACGTGACGGAATTGGGCGATATGAAATCGTCTTAATGGAATGGATACGTCACGCGTAAATTGCGTGGTCTGTGCCGACTGATCTGAATTTCCCATGAGTGGTCCAACATCAACCCTCCATACGTAGGCTTGTGTCAAGTTGGGCATATATAAAGCCGCGGCTATAATAAGAGTGTGCCCCTCCCTCCTGTTTCAGGCCGGTGAGAACGAAGTGCACACTACTCGTTACCCTGGGCCTGTAACTATAAGCATCGGCGTTTTCCAGGCTCAAGCGGGAGTCTTTTTCGTTCACTGTTCCGACAAGCGTGGTTCTACTAGAAGAGTTTCCCCGGATCCAAACAACACCGAATCATACCCCGATCAGTTGCCAAAAACTTCGGCATCGCATGGTCGCATGACATGCATGTCACCTTCTTCAATACCAGAGAACTCGAACAAACCGAAGGCCTCTCCGTAAACCAGCTCATTGATAGGTGGATGGGCTAAGCACACGAACCGAGAGAAGTAGCGGTTGTCATCGAACCAGAAGAGCCGCAATCTTGGTAGGGCCTGGAGAGAAATCCGGGGTAGTTACCCGCCGTCTGTGCCCGACGTGACATCCGTAAAAGCACATTCGTCTTACATCATGATAAATGAACAGAGTGGCCTTCTTATGCGTAGCTAGTCAACCGACTTCTCGCACGCAGCTCTATAGAGCACCTCAATCATTGCTTCAACCTAATTCATGACTGCGGACTCGGGTAGGTCCTTTAAATTTCTACTTTGGTTCGAGAGTATTTTTTATCAGCCTCTGTGGTCCATGCCGGCTGTGTCTTCTTGGATGAGACAGCTATCTACCGCAGCGCAATCCGGCAGGCAAGAAAGCGCTGGAACAACCGGAAATTGGTTTAGCTCCACCGCCGGAATACATCTCATAGGCCCCACAGCTCCCATGCTCTCGGCGCCGCCGAACAGCTGAATGCGCCAACATGGGCTTCTCAGCTCCTCATGTTCCAGAACAGCAGCGATTTCACTAGTGTTTTCAATAGTGCTATGTCTGCTTTCCAGTCAGCGACCATTGTACAGAATGATGAGACAAGACACGACCGAATAGTTCTCGTGTTCAGCTCGGGGCTTCCAGAACACGACCTTGCGACGTAAAACAACGAATGAGGCTGATTTGGCCGAGACCATGAACAACCGGAGTGCAAGTGTCGTATCAAGTGCGCATTGAGTTATATATAAAGGGTTCAAGTGCTAAGCTTAGCTAGTGGAAGCCTTGTTCAGTACCAGGACTTACACTGCTACATATATAATCATAATGTCGGCGTAAGTATGCAGCGCTCCCTCAGCAACAACACAGCAATTTACTAACTCGAAATAGCAAAATTCTCTCGATCTCCTACGGCAACCAAGATGTTACAGATTCTGCTGTCCAGGATCGCGTCAGGTGGTGCATAGAGGAGTACAAGCCACTGGAGATCAAGAACGAAAATCTCGGCGGCGACCCGCAGCCTGGTGTCCGCAAGTCTTTCAAGATCGATTATGAGCACAACGGTTTCAAGAAGCGGAGAGTTGCCATGGAATACGAGACGGTTGACTTTTCGTGGGACATTATCCACATTCGGTACGGCACCGAGACCCGGTTCAACGGCGATGACTTCTTCAAGCCCGGCAACAACTTCTTCAGGAACAACATTGAAGTCGTTGCCCGACTCTTCTTTTCCCTGGACTCCGGGAACTCTTTCGTGGTCAACAACGACATGTTCGGGGGTGACCCGGCGCTAGGCGATGAGAAAAGATGCGAGGTCAAGTACATCCATGTCGAGAAGGGCGGGCGAGAGTACGCGAAAGATAGCGAGAACTTCGGTTACTGGTTCGTCGGCATGCCCGAAGGCGAAGAAACGGACTTTGGGGGGCGCAAGAGCATCGGCACGAACATTCTGAATGCGTTCAAGTACTCAAAGCCAAGCGACTACAATCCCATTGAATGGGTCAAAGACTTTTTCTGATAGCGACCGTAGAACGCATTCGACTTAAACTTTCGGGGGAGCAGAAGTAGCAATTACCACTGTGCGTCGTTATGTTTTCCCAAATTTATCGATGCCTGACAGGAACAATCTCTGCTACAATACGCGTATGGTAAATACACTTTAGGGAAATTTGCTTGGTGAAGAACTTGTGATGTAATGACTGTAGTCATCTGGAAAAAGTTATTGATTAATCAGAGATCCAGTTCACTGTCTGGCGTCCGGACATAAAGGAAATCCTAGACAGGAAAGGGTCGTATAATTTTGTGCTACTTACGCAAATAGGCTTGCTTCAAGGGTCGCTTAAAACGTATTGGTCCAGCCAGAGGTGGCACTCGTTATGACATGTTAACAGTCGTTTATGAGCGGGTAGGTTGTCCAAGACCTCGGCAGCAAGCGGTGGCACGCCCGCGACACAGCCCCTGTGTTGGGTTCGGAGGATCTTACTGGGAGGAATTTGCGGGACCCGGGACCTTAATTGGGGTGTAAAGCGAATGCGCAATTTCTCCGTCCATAAGCTCCTTCTTGGCACTTTCAATCACATCTTGTGGCCATCTCAAAAAAGCCATGGTAGGATCCTAATTACACCTTGGCAACCGTAAGCGATTGCTTGGAATACCACACTGAAACTGCGTGTTAGGGCAAACAACGGAAAGCTGTAGTCAAAGGGGAAGTAGTCCCGGAGTCCTTCCTCCACCTCACGCTCTAATTTGTCGACTCTCACCGGTCATATCTTTGATATCATAGTCACAACACAGACTCAAAATACAGGTGTGATTGGCTCGGATATATAGCCTGCTGGCTCTCTTGATTACGGTTCCATTCAGCGTAGGATTCGTAGAACGTATAAGATAGGCCCTCAGAGGGCTTCAAGTACTAAAAGTTGTTCACCCATAAGCCCACTAATGGTCTATGCAAGCCAGAGCAGGCCTAACATTTTTGAATGACCCGGAGCACGAATATTATAGGCATGACACTTTCGACACAACTTTCTATATAATTGTAGAGCAGACGCCTTTGTTTACTGCCTATTCTGACAAAGCCCCCCCCCAAAGCACCTCCTTTTAGACCAGACCGTATCTCAAACTACTCATCAACTTAAAACTTACTTCAGCATACACGTGAGCCGTCATGTACTTCTTCAAGGCTAGTATCGTGGCCTTACTGGCGGCATTGCCCGTCGCCCTCGCCTGTCTCGGGTATGAGGGCGGTGTCCCCGTTGCCACATCCACCAAGACAAACAGCAAGTACATCGAGGTCAAGGCCGGTCAGGTCTATGATGGTGGCTGGGCTAGGTTCGATCGTGGATCTGGTGCTTGTAACAGTGGTGAAGGAGGTGAGATGACTATCAATACCTTCATGACTAAATGACAAGAGGACTTCTGGCTAACGGCTCAACTTATCAGGCCAGGCCGATGCTGTCTTTCTGCTTCGTCGAGGCGCCACTCTGAGAAACGCCATCATTGGTAAGAACCAGAAGGAGGGTGTCCATTGTGATGGTCCTTGTACTCTTGAGTTTGTCTGGTTTGAGGATGTCTGCGAGGATGCCATCTCAGTTGTGAGCATTCTTCGGAATGATACCTTTACCGATACAGATGATTGACCTCCTAAGTAGAAGAACGATAGAGCCGGTGACCACACTTGGATTATTGGAGGCGGTGCCTACAAAGCCGGCGATAAGATCGTGCAGCACAACGGTTGTGGCACCGTGAACGTAAGTGGACTTGTGATTCATTACGACGAATCACATATTAACTTCCTGCTACTACAGATCATCAACTTCTACGCCAGAGAGTATGGCAAGGTTTACCGCTCTTGCGGCAACGTAAGCGACATGAATACTCTGCCATTAGTGTTACCAACGATGTATTAACTAACCCCATCTCAAAAGTGCAGCAGCCAGTGCAAGCGCAACGTCTATGTCGAGGGAGTTACGGCGTATGGCGGCGGTGAGATTGTTGGTATCAATTCCAACTATGGTGATACTGCCACTCTCAGGAACGTCTGTACCGATGCCAGGGTCAGGTGCCAGATGTACAACGGGTGCGCGGGTGGCTGTGAGCCCAGCAAGTCTGGCGTTTGTTCCGGATAAGCGTCTCTGGTGAACAAGAACAGTTCTTTAACTTAGCGACAAGCTATTGGTTCTGAGTTATTCATCTCAACCCAGATATCTTGGATATTGAGGTTTCCTTGTACATATCTTACGTCTTTTTGAGAATCGGTCCCTACGTATATACGATTGGCTTGAGCATGAAGCAGTCTTATCTTCCCGTAGTCGGAGTAAACATATTACGACCAGTCCAAATTTGTTCCGGGAAGCTTTCTTCCAGAGTTGCCTAGATTTGCGGTACCGAAATACGTTCTCAAATCAACTTCTCGGATGCCCAGCACTAGAAACTGACACTAATAGAGCATACAGAGTCCCCTCTTTCTACTGATTAGAATTTCAATAACAGCTTCTAACAGTTTTTGCAGAGCTTTCCGTGGCAATATTGGGGTCTCAGTTCCGGTATGTTCATTATCTCAGCAACGCCGCTATCAATCTGGATATTACGGCCTCGCTACACAAGCCTCTCTCAGCTACTATCAGCCAATTCAAGCCGCCACTAGCATCTTATAGCTACTATATGCTACACCCCCTTATACTACTAATTCCTTCTGTCAATAAAAGTAGCAGGGCACATCCTAAAGCAACTAAATTAGGTTCTATGTATACACATAACAAATAAATCGCATAATGAAGTGTATGTACAGGTTACGTCCCGTATACATCTACTAACACCACTATAGTTAATACACTTCAGGCTCTCTTATATATTACTACGCCTTTCACTAGTACACTTTGTACTGCTTCCTCGACGCCGGTTGACCTTGGCGAGGCTGTTCCAGCCTACGAGATCTTCTGCTGGTATTTCCCTACCATGAATCACCCTTATAGGTCGCAAGAGGCAATCGAATGGGCACTTGCCAACATAAGGCAAGACCTAGGCCTACCAGCGGGATGGTGGGATCAAAATACGGCAGAGTGTACCTGGCTTGATAGCCTTGGTGGTACTCAGTCGAATATCAGGTTTATGTATAACCATAACCGCACTGCCTTTGTAGGCCCATCTGGGGTAGGCGAAGCCTTTACAGATATGGGGGAGATGGTAAGGTGTAGTGCTACTGCAGACACAGCTAAATGTGTATTCTGAAGTACAGGTAGCTAGGTAGGGGCGACTACTAGATATTTAGAACCATTGGGACTAGCTACATATGGATCACAAAATTTGTCTCAAAACATCGTTTATGTACTTTTACGTAATATCTATGGTATCCCGTAGCTACTGGGTAAGGGAACCCCCCTATGTGACCGTGACTAGGGCGGTTACGATGGTGTTTGTTCCTGTACGAACGAATAGTTGAATATTGGACGCTGCCAGTGCAACAGACTGTAACAGATTCTTGTATACGCCCTTTCGTCTTTCCGACATTGGCGCACGGCTTATTATAGTACAAGGTTTTGAGCTGTACATCAGTATATGGCAAGTTGTCAATCATTTATATTGGACATGGCATCGTTCTCAGGAAATGTCTTTTTATTCTTAGCCGTTTTAACCGTCATTACGTGGCAAGTAGAGATGGGGAGAGCCTAGCACTGAGTGGGTAAACTTCTTTAACGAAGGGAATAATGATGAAGAATTCTAACACTAAGGGCCGCCGAGAGGAGCCTGAAAACCTGTGAAACAATGCTATCGGAAGGCTCATCGTTGTTGACCCAAATTTCTTCTGCTCTTTTCTCCAATTACTTCCTTTGCGTGTAGTTGATTACGTCCATATGGCTGCCATACCCCGGGATGTGCACAGATATGGTCCAGATAGAGTTGTTTTTATGCTTCTAACCTACCATTAGCGATCCGGGGGAGGAGGAAAGTAAAGGGTTGCAGCTAATTAGAAGGGGTTCGACCCGAGCTTAGTCAGAACCCGCTCGTGCAAGATTTTGCAATTTGATTCGAGCGCATGGTTCACCTCGGTGCATCATTTCTGCGAAGCAACGAACGGCTTGTTGCACAGGAGGCGACCGTCCAATGACCAGACCTAGTTCCAGCTTTGGTTTCTGTACACTATGTCCCAATGAGTGATTTGCCGACCAATACGAGCTCTCGCTACTCCTTCTTCCGTACCCCTGACTGACCTCACGTGGCCAATATTAGCCATATCCGGAAGGTTACCTACAATGGCTGTCACCGCGGTCCAGGGTACCATCCAAACTGCCGCCATGCCAGGTTCGTTGCCAAGCTCTCAATCCCTTTGCGCGACGTCATGCAGTTGCTGGCGGCTTTCAACATGTGAACTGCTGCCCCAGTCAGTTAGGAGGGGCTCTAGGGAGCGTCCATGATGAAGACACAATAGGCCAAAGACATTTCCGGTATTGACCCGCTTCAGAGACGAAAGCACAACAATAAACGCGGCTGTCTCTCCTTCTATAGACATCTGCCAAGCACTCGAGGTACCTGGGTTAGCCGCGTTGTCTCTTAGGCTGTCTACCGGCTGCGACTTCCCCGCAATCAAGCCATCAAACAGCCGGGATGCGCATCATCATCGGCTTTCTTGGGAGCGTGTGGGGTAGTGAAAGTGCGGAGAGGCAAGGGTAGTCGGGGTAGCTCCCTAGCTCTCGCTAGGTCTCGGTGCAACCGTTACCACGAACCATTTCTCTTACTGACGCGCTTACTCCGTGATGATAGCTTGCAAATTATCTGTTGCTGGCCTGTGCCGAAGCAAGAGGGCATGATCGGCAATGGGGCTAGAAGAGGGCGTGATATCCATTTGGGTACAACCCAAGACGGGCAGTCGAGATCTCGGACCGCTTGTTTTGCTTGTTCCCTTGACATGTGGCAGATTTTACAGGGGCCGCGTATGACGAAGTAAGGAGATGATCACCCATATAAAGTCTGGTGACTATCCTGACATTTTGACTGCTGGTGATATTATGCCACTTGTCCCGTGGATCATCGAACAGGCCCAGCCATGCAATCTCTGAATCTCTGGCTTTCCTCCGCACTTGCCCTTGCGGCGACTGTGCGAGGTCAAGGAGACACCAGTAACTCCCAGAGAGTTGAAGCCGCTCTCGCCGCTCTCACCGTCATCAACATCGACGACGTCCGTGGCAACCTCTACCTGCCTGCGGTTGCGGATGGGCTTACCGTCAACTGGGAGAGCAACTCTTCTTCCGTCATCTCCCGTGATGGCGTTGTCAAGAGACAGCCATCCGACACACCAGTCGCCCTTACAGCATCCATCGAACTCGAAGGTGTCTCTCAAACACGTGAGCTAGTCGCCTCAGTGCGCAAGGCTGTGGCCCTCGACCCCTTTGAAGGCTATGCGTTCTCCTACTTCACCGGAAGCTCGCTCGCTGGCGAAAAGATATTTTTTGCAGCCAGTGAAGGCAACAACGCACTCGAGTGGACTGAGTTGAACGGCGGCCAGCCAGTTCTTACCTCTTCTTTGGGCACCAAGGGGTTGCGAGACCCTTTCCTCATTCGGTCGCCAGAAGGGGACACTTTCTACCTCATCGCCACTGATCTCTCTATCGGCTCTGGTACTTCTTGGGGCGATTCTGTACGCATCGGAAGCCGCTATCTTGAAGTTTGGGAGTCTCATGACCTCAAGACCTGGTCTGAGCAACGTCACGTATTAGTCTCTCCCCCTGAGGCGGGAAACACATGGGCTCCTGAGGCCTACTACGACAACGAACTTGGTGCCTATCTGGTTTTCTGGGCCTCTTCGCTTTACGACGCGAGCGACGTGAACCATACAGGCAGCACCTACCACCGTATGCTTTACGCAACAACCCGTGACTTCGTCACCTTCAGCGAGACCTCGGTATGGCAAGACGCCGGCATGTCGAGGATCGACTCGACCGTAATCAAGTCCAAGGACACGTACTACCGCTTCACCAAGGACGAAGGTGCCAGCGGCACAGGCTGCAGCGACATCATTCAGGAGAGTTCAGCTTCTCTTCGAGCCACACTGGACTCGTGGACCATCATCGACTCATGCATAGGCAAGAAAGCCGGCACTAGCGCCGTCGAGGGCCCAACTGCCTTCCAGTCAAACGAGAACGATGTTCACGGCGACAAGTTCTACCTCTTCGTCGACGAGTACGGCGGACGCGGTTACATTCCACTTGAAACTGCCGATATTGGCAACCCTCAGTGGACCGTCTCTGCCTCGTACAATCTGCCATCCAGCCCACGACACGGAACTGTCATCTCCGTCACTGCCGCTGAGCTCGCTGCTTTGAGAGAGACCGCACCGGTCCGTAGAGCTGTCAATGATGATGGTGAAATTCTCCGCTATGACTTTACTACAGTCGAGGGCACACAAGTTCAGGATGCTTCGGGCAACGGCAACCACGCTGTGATTAACGGTGGTGCCAGTGTCATTGACGGCGCCCTCAATTTTGACGGCATCGACGACTTCGTTCAGCTTCCCAATAACATTATCTCTGGCGTGGAGGATATTGCAATTGAGGCCCAGGTTTTCCTCGATGCCTCCCAGCAGACTCCCTACTTTATCTACGGTATCGGCAATACCGCGTCCGGCAGCGGCAACGGTTACCTCTTCGCTACCGGGAGTCCCTACAGAGCGAGTATTGCCACAGGCGACTACACGACCGAGAAGACTGCAGCTTCCAGCTCTTCACTGCCTCAAGGTACTTGGTTGCACTTGGTGTACACCATATCGGGACGCACTTCTGCAATTTACTTGGACGGCTACGAGGTGGCTCGCAACGAGGACGTGAATATCGACCCCATGAGCATCGGCAACGGCGTCACAACAGCCAACTACATCGGCAAGTCTGTCTACTCCGGCGACAAACTATTCAAGGGACGGATACGCGAGTTCGCCATTTTCAATAGATCCCTGACGGCGGCCGAAGTTCTCTCTCGTTCTGGAAACATCGGAGCCATCACAGAAGTGTCTCTTGCCGATGCATCTGCTCTCAAGGTCCCAGCCATCGTTAACACCACTGCCAGCAAAGTCTTGTTCCCGGTCAAGCCTGGCACCGACGTTACCGCCCTTGCACCGACCTTCACCACCACTGATGGCGTGACTGCTTCCCCGGCTTCCGGCACTATCGTCGATCTTAGTGCTGAAGTCAAGTACGTCTTGAAGAAGGGCGATGAGGTTGTTGCAGAGTGGACTGTCAGCGCTGTTGAGATGCGTAGCCCTGTCCTACCTGGTCTCTACGCCGATCCCAACGTAGCGGTCTTCAACGGGATCTACTACATCTATGTGACTACCGACGGCGTTCCGGGATGGGGTGGAAACACTTTCTATGCATGGAAGTCCACTGACCTCGTTACTTGGACACGTGGGGAGAACCCTTTTCTGACTCTGGACGGAGCAAACGGCAACGTTCCCTGGGCCATTGGCAACGCATGGGCGCCCACCATTGCTGAGCGCAATGGCAAATACTACTTCTACTTCAGTGGACACAACGCGGCTCTGGACACGAAGACCATTGGTGTCGCAGTAGCTGATGCTCCCGAAGGCCCCTTCACGGCCGAGCCCGAGGCCATGATACTGAACAACGAAGCCCTCACTTCGGGTCAAGCTATCGACCCTGTGGCTTTCCATGATCCCGTATCAGGAAAATACTACATCTATTGGGGCAACGGTCGCCCTCTTTTGGCCGAACTGAACGACGATATGGTCTCCGTTAATTGGAATACCGTCCAGGCCATAAGTGGTCTAGTCGACTTCCGTGAGGGTCTTTTTGTCGTTTACCGTAACGGCCTCTACCACCTCACCTATTCCATTGATGACACCGGTTCGGAGAACTACCGTGTCGGTTATGCCACGTCTGAGTCCGCCACTGGACCCTGGACGTACCGCAGCGTAATCTTGCAGAAGGACCCATCACAGGGAATACTTGGCACGGGTCACAACTCCATGTTCAATGTTCCTGGTACCGATGATTGGTACATTGTCTATCATCGCTTCGCCATCCCTGGTGGCGGTGGATACAGACGTGAAACTACCATCGACCGGGTCACCTTCGACCCTGAAACGGGCCTGATCAACCCAGTTGTCCCTACTCTTACCAGCGTTGGACCAGAAACTGTACCTCAGAAGTTTCGCCGCATGTCTCGCGTGATGCGTCTTTGACTGATGCAATGGGGGTGGCGGGATAGCTGAGCATAGGTTGGGCTATTGTATTTTTGTAGAAAGTGTTTGCTTCGTTAATAAACATTGCGTTGAATCAATCGAAATGTAATTCAAATCAAAAGCTTATTGGGCACGACTTTTTCTGTCACCCTAGCTTTTAAAATGTCTTACAGATTGCGTTGTATCCTCACATTTCCCATCATGACCAGTGTCAGGTCAAGCACCTTCATCAGCGTTAGAACTGGACAACATCAAGACTACCGACGAGAATCTTCGCGAATTGCCACGGGGACTGTCCAGCTTCTTCGATCCGAACCAAAGTATCTCAAGCTAACGAGGTACATGTGGGTGTTTCCGTTGCTTCTAAATATTGAGTCCGCGCACAGCCACCAGGACATTCTCCGCCGCATGAGAAAGCTTGAGTGACGGTGGGAACCTGTGTTGGGCAATAACATAGCCTAGATATCGTGGAAAACCTCACGCACTGGGGCCGAATGCATGTCGAGCACACTCCCTTGGTTGTGAAGACCGTAGGACAAGCCTGCGGCAACACAGGAGTTGGTATAATAGGTATGATAGTGATGTTAATTGAAGGAGTCGGGGTGAGAATGGCAGGTATGTCGCAAGTCAGAGTCGCGGTCTCGTGAATGTACGATGTGCTAATACAACCTGTAGGTCGCCCTCCGTCACAGGGATAGTTGACTGTCGTTGTCGGGACCACCGAAGGGCACCCGCACCGGCTTTTGATAGTAGCCAGGGCGAGGCAAGCTGGCACGGCGAGGGTGGGACAGATGCTTCCGATTGACGTGACTGTTTGACATGGCGGACTGCCGGCTTGAGCAGCGGCATACCTAGGATATTTTTAGCTTCAAGCGTCAAATTAAGGACCTCTTTCTCTCCTACATTGCCAAAAAAGACACAATGATCTTATACAAGTTGTTCATTGTAAGGTATTCTGCTGTCAAGTGGGTCTGTATGAGGATTCCTGGCTTTCGATGGTCTGTTGGCATACTGATGCAGATGTGTCTGCCCCCCATGAGAAGCTCTGACAACTTATATAAGTACGCTGTCTCCCTTTAGATTCTTGGCTTGTTCAAGGTCAAGTTTCCATTAGTAAAAGTGTGCCTTGTCATACATCATGTCTTAGAGGTACGGTAGAACCACATATCTCAAAGCTGTGCCAGATCTACATTCCCGTTAAGTCGCTTGAACTCAAAAGCTGTTGCGGACCCGCTCATTGGAGAGATTTGAGTAGCACGAGGCTTTTACGAGGCTCGGCCTATACTATGCGAGGCATAATCGAGTACACACTGTGTGAATGGCTGCAAACGGGCAGCCCATTCCGCCGAAACGACTTGTTGGCTTTCTTAGATGTTTGTCGTTTGCGACCTGTTCCAACTTTTCACGTAGAGATCTTCAAAATATCACGTTAAAAATAACTCAGTCATTTTGGTCTGTTGTTGGGACTTCTTGGAACACTTACTTTTGTAGGTTTTCTTGATTGCTACGTAGTACATGTATTAATAATTCCCACGCAGGTCTCTGAAGTTGCACGTGTTTCGCTACCTGATATTGGCTCGCTCGAGATCAAGCGCACCATGGCAACCAGAACCAACTAAAACTCGAGTCAATCGGGCTACCTCATCTATGTCGACGATCTCGGTATATTTCTTCCAACATAGTTTGGACTTTGCGGGCTGCGATTCACCCTGGAATGACTCCATGGAGCAGGAAGCCCGTCCCTTCATTGAAAATAAGTCTGACAGCACACGAAGCGTTGATGCGGTAGACCGAAATTCAGGATGATTCTGTCCAGGAATGGCGCGTGATCAGCAGGACTAGCCCTTCGTGAACCTGTCTCACTTGGCCACTTTTATACGTCCGCTTACAGCAAGACAAATGCAGATTGCTACTGGCACTTCTGGGCATCAGAAGTCAGTCCGAGATCATTTTACGTCACAAATATTTGTAGAAAGACTTGCCCGTGACCCAATAGGAGGAAAAAGAGTAGGATCTCTTAGATGATCTCTATTAGTCAGCTTGCTTGATCAGATGTGTAGAAGTTTGGACTTTGGATAGCATGGATGACTCGTACGAGCGGACGGCGAGTTGGTGTTCGGGCTAGGTAATACCGTCATACTGGGTGAACTAACGGCTTTCCTCAAAAAATGAATTGATCCGACATCAAGGACCTGGTTGCCCGAGGAACCTCTGCTGCCTTCCGCATGTGGCCATGGCCAGTAGATTCCGTGACGTTCGTTGGTCCAGAGGAAGAATTGCCTCTCCAGGACCGGCCCCGGGCCCCGGCCCCGCATCCGATAGTTGGCGACGGTATAGGCCGTGCTCTGTTACACATATAGTGCCCAGTGCCTATTTACCCAGCAGATCCGACAATGTGGCTGAGGGGATGCGACTGTTAACGCATGACGTTACCGGCTTCTGTTTCTTCGTGCGGCCTTGGTGCTGGACTAGACCGAATCCCAAACCTGTCGCGACAACAATCAGGCAGTCTCCAATCTCCGCAGTCGCGCAAACCGGGGAGGGGTACTCAACGTGGCAAGCTCGTGGTTGGGCTACATCGTCACTGGGGAACGCGATAAGAAACCGGCGAATGGACTAGAGGCCAATGCTGGGGGGGAGAAACAGTACTTGATCTGATCCCTTGAGCTGCAGGCCGAGTTAACCGTTGGCGCTGATCATTTGAGGTACCGGTATGCAATCGACCCCTCACTCTGCACCTCTTAGTTTCAGCTCTACAGATGGCAATTTAGAGTTGTCTCTTGCTTTTGCTTTTGCTTTTCAACCGAACTGGTCGGTTCGCCGTGCCAGAACCCAATCGCCCGCGTCTCAAAGCACAGTCTTATGTCAAACGGGGCTAAACAGGCCTTTTGTTGTCAGGAGCTGGCGTACAAGCGCACATTGTGGTTGATGCGTGCTCTTCCTCAGGGAGTCCCCTTGAATCCAGAAGATTAATGTGATGCGGGCTTACCATCATCATAGCATGTGGAATTGGGCCTTGCTGTTTCAAGCCGCCCAATCTGACAAATTGGCCCCATCGTCCAACCCTCAAGAACTGCTTGTTGCGCCCGCGGACTCGGCCTCGATTCGAATGCCGATGTTTAGATGCGGCAGTGCGGAGGTCGGAGTCAGTTGGCTGCATATGGCTAAGGGGGCGTAACCTTCGGTTTAGGTGTATGAAAAGGGAAGGCCGGGAGTGCAAAGAAACAGGGAGGTGAGCACGCAGCGCAGAGCGCAGAAGCAGCCGCTTTGATGTCACCCCAGCGAAACAGTATCGTACCCAAGCCCAGCTCGTCACGAGCCCCGCCAACAAACTCACCACGTACGGTAACGAGCACGCCCAGAACTCGACCAAGTGAGTCTGACGGCTTCGCCCCCCCAAGCTGTGGAATCCTCCTGGAAATCCCCCACCGTTCCAATGGCCCCTGAGCCGTCTCAGCCGAGCAGTTGATTCGCCATAGTTTTGTATGTACAGCATGATCCCTGCACTACCCGTGGAGCTGGGCTTTTCTGTCTGACGATTCGCTCCATTGGGCCCAGATCCGCGACATGGATGCGTGGTTGAGACTTCAACCCCCTTCTCCACACAGGTGATACCGGTGCCCAGATGGACATGGGTATTGGTTCCTACTCAAACATCGGATGTCCCTGCGACTCTTGGAAATAAGATGGCATACGAATTGCTACCTATTTAGTTCGGATCAAAGAACCTGTTCCCTAAAGCGTTCGGAGCTCCCTTCACCTCTACCAGCGTCTACCTCATTCTCTTTGGTTGGTCCTATCCGTACTGTTTTATACACCTAGTGAACCAGCTGTTCGGTGTCAAACATCCACGCTCCCTTTTCCAAGCTCCTGTTTAGATTTACGCACGCAATTGACAGTCGTTTCAACCCGTAAACTCCGAGAACCCAGTTCATTTGACACGCCCTTCTCGTCACCTAAAGGAAAATGAGGTTCTCGATTGTCGCCCTCGCCCTGTCAGGCGGCGTATCTGCGTTGGTAGGTTGATCGCTGCTGCTGGACTCTTCGTTTCGGGCAACTTCTCTAATGCTTTCTTCATTAGCCGGCTTTTAGCAGCCTCGCAGCTCGTCAACCAACAGACCTGACCAGCCGGAATGTGAAATTCAGCGGCGACGATATCCCTGAAATCCTCGAAAACGCGGGCCTCTCCCGCACCAAAACGGTGACCGTAAAAGATGAGGCGGACACAGAAAAGAGAGGCCTGATGGCGGAGCCAAGGGAGGCCGCACCCCCCGCGGCAGGTGCCGGGTTTCGGTCTGAGGCAATAGGTGACAAGAAAGAAAACCCGACGACTGGCTTGACGGACTCGGATGCGGCTGAGATTGTTACTTCGATCGATTTTAGTGACAAGAAGGCGCCTGGGTCGCTGAATGCCAAGGGGCAGAGGAACCCGTTGCCGGGGTTGAATGCTGAGATGACGGATGCCATCATAAAGCAGGGGCAGGCAGCTCTCAAGGAAGCCGGTGCGTGATGGGGCAAGGCTTGTGCGAGAACAGTTGAATACCTAAGAAATCAGAGACTATTATGTCTACGAGCGTCTTTAGGCACATTGCTTCCAGCGTCCTCGTTGACAAGAAAGTGGCTTCCGGTGAAAGGTACAAAACTGCGAATAGGTGCTGCTTTTCCTCAGCTATGTCATCAGAGCGGGTGTTTATTGCTTCAGTGTAATATTCCGAATCTGCAGGTCATGCTTGTATTACCATCTGAGGCCAATCTTCCTCTCTATGCCTTTGTCTCATAGGGCTTAGCAGAAAACGCCTCGCTGATGTCACAAATGCCGAGTCAGTCTCGCCGATTCAATAGTGTAAAGCTTGTTTGGTCACCGGGCATGCCGGCCGTTAGACCCACCGTCTTCACGGCCCGATCGGCGTCCGCCCTGGGCGTTTCCGGAAGATATTGCTATGGCGGATCAGGTCTGGTTCGACTACAGGTGTACCAAGGCACAAACAGGGCCCTGCAATGAAGCTGCTGTGGCATATAGGCATACATGTGTTATGGCCATGATCTGGGGATATGCCGGTGGAGGTCGGCTGAATCGAGCCTTGCAAACTCTCAACTACATGAACGGTCCTTGTCTCGTCCATATATTCATGCCGAGCTTCTCTCCTCTTTCAACAGGCAAACCAGCATGAAGTACCCTTTCGTCACCGTCTCCGCCGTCGATCAGATTTGTCCAGAAAACTGCATTGCCCTCCAAAGGCCGGAACGTGACGCCCGCCTCCCACGGTTCGTCGCAGTCCACAAACTTGCACCATTGCTTTCCAGGAGGTGCCTGAAGGCGTGGGAAATTTGTCCCGCCTCCAACAATGTCATCGCTAGCCTCTATGTAAGTGAAGAAGCTGCTCACGCGGTTGCCGCCTTCAGCCACTGATCTATGCTGGCCAAGCCCGTCTGGGAACCAGTCCATGTGGAAGTGGTACTGCTCGCCCAGTCCGTATTTGACCAACTGTATCGGCTCGATATAGGTTTGCGGCATATCCAGGCCCTGAAATTGTCGGGCGCGTTCATGAATGCACTGCGTTACCGCATCTGGCGTCACCGTTGTCGATTGCGACGTACGATGGGATGATACTATGTCGCCCTCGTGAGAGGTAACGTTGGAACGAGCGAATGTGCCATTTCTACCAAGGTGTCAGCACTTTTCACATTGCGTTTATGTTCCCAAAATAAGAAGAAAAGGTTGCAGGCCACATCAATACTTACGTGGCTTTCTGAAGGTGACGTCTCTCAAACGGCGTCACGAAGTCACTGATATAGATAACCAAGGGAGAATGCGAAAACAGGTGGATCTTGTAATTAGAATGTTCGCACACATAATCATCAAGACCATCGTCACTGCTGGAGCCGTATGCAGCGGCTCCAAAGACGAACACTGCTGCAAATAGGCTCAACCGCATGATTTGGTAGGTTTTGCAATCACCGCCATTCCATAAACGCGATCGAGTTGCGAAAGTATGGAAGCGTTGAAGTACTTTTGTCCTTGTGTTTGTTCCGCCCTCAAGAACACTAGAGAACTGCGACGGCTTACGAAAACATCATTTCTTTCATTTATCCGGAAGTCCCATGTCCGCTTCTTGGCATGCACCCCTTTCAATTGGGACACACGCCCAGAAATACTCAGCGCCACCGATAATACCCCTCACCATCTAACTGATACAGCCCCGTTGAAGCCACCAATTAGGAAAAGGACCTGGACAAACAAGGATATTGGTGCGACACAGAGGACTCATACCATTGTGACAATCTAGTCACTATTAAACAGTGGAAGGAAATAACCATGGATGTAGTGTGAGATGTGAGCTTTGTCGAAGGAGGAATCAGCTGTGGGTGATATAAGAAGACCCAACAAGTCTACCGATTGAAACGACACCGAAAGGTGTATTATGTTCTCCGGAGGTGCATCGAGTACATTTGTTAGCAGCTAATGGCTCATTACAACGTCTTTTACTGGGGCGCACGAGGGAAAAGAAATGCTTAGAGATGGCCAAGGAATGTTAGCCCAATCTGGAACGGGAGCTCCTCTCCGCAGCGCCAGTCTAAGGCCGCGGAGGAAGCCCCTGACTTCTCGATGCATCCACGCATATGCGTGTGGCATGATCGATACATCCTGAGTGTCACATCGCGTATTTCAGACGTTATCCGATTGTGCAGGCTTGCGCCGCCAGGCTGCTTGTCGATGGACAATTGGGTCGCTGTCAAACCCTCTAATAAGGGGCTGTACGATGCTCCCCGAAGACGCGCATTAAGAAGGGGGACGCTCCAGCTCCGTGCTGAAAATCCAGTACTCCGATCACTGCCAGCGCATCTCATGACCTAGCCATCACCTGTAGCAGCGGTTGAGGTGTCCCTTGTAAGACACGTTCATAGTTGGGAGCAAGGAGTTGCCATCATGAGTCTCTGGATTCGGATTGCTCTTTTCGCATTGGTTTCTGTCCCTGTATGGGGTTGGAGTCATGTTCGTGGAGCAGAGCTCCAGGAGCATCTGAGTACTCGAGACCACACACTCGTCGCTTGTAAGTGGCTCGGCTGGGACACCCTCTTGGAGATCGTGTGTACAATCTCTAACGTTTGATTACGCAGTCATCGGGGTAAGTTTTTCTTCCTCAGTCCTGTGGCTCGATGTCATCAGAAATTAGGGCTAAAATGGTTGGGTGTGCGCCAGTCAGAGAAGTAAGTAACTATCGCATGCGTTTATTGCAAACAAACATTTACGGATGGCCAGTGGCCAAAGTCAGTTACTCGACGCAGAATGGCCCAACGTAGCCGAAGCAGACGATGCTCATCTGAGCATTGACTGCGAAACTGAGTCGGAGTTCTGCGAAAAACACGACGTGCGGTCTTTCCCAGCAATCAGACTGTATCGCTCAGGGGGTCAAATGTATGACCATTACAGAGGTCCTCGACTCGCCAGCAAGTCAGTCATCTCGAGCGCAACGAATCTCCACGTGGAGGAGCTGATGTTGGTTCAGGATAAAAGCGTTCGTAAAGCGGTCCCTTCGACCAGCAGTCTCCGGTCTTGGAGCCGAAAATGTTACCGATTTCAGCTCAATCGACGACTACGTGTTCGTCCTCCATCTGACGGACGCAGACGCGGGGAAAGGCCTCTACAAGCGCTTTCACGATTTAGCAATGGCTTTTAGAGACCGTTACTCTTTCGGTGTCGTCCCAGCAGAAGAACAAGCCGGAAGGTCTACTCTCGAATGCTACAATAACTTGGATGCAGTACAGAGGTCTACCCGGGACCTCGTCGAGGACTTCAACTCGTTGAAGAGTTTCTTTGAAATATGTACCAACCGACTGGTTCCAGAGATGACGCGTGAAAACAAAAGATACTTCACGGAGGTGCGTGGCTATAACCTGGCTCTGTCAGCGTTGATGCGAGAAACTGCGTGATGTATACATGCTGACGGAATGGGATCGGAATATAGGGCACTGGGAACGTACTGTACTACTTCGGTTCTCACTCCGACGACCGCGCGAGGTTTTCGTCAAGTCTGCGAGAAACGGTTAGGAAACACGTCAAGGACCTCGAGTTTGTTACCGTCGACCCCGTGGCCTTTCCCGAAGTCCTAGCGAACGTAGGTCTGAAGTGGGACTTTCCCGCAATCGCCCTGCAGGACAAGACCAGAGGTCTGATGTTCCCCTCGGAGAAGAATGAGTATATCACCTCCGACATGGTCGAAAACTTTCTTCGGTCATTCAAGAATGGCAATGCCAACCCTTCGTTTTGGGACCCTGTTGAGAGAGGTACAGAGGACGAGGACATAAACGTGGACACAAGCAGCGAGGAGACGGCAACTCACGACGAGCTCTGAAGCGACTTTGTTCGGACATGAAGAGTGGGCACTTTCATAATTGCGGAAAGCAACGTAGGCTCAAGGGTAAATACGGGTGAATTCATAGCGTAGTAACAACAACATCGGCAATATTGATGAGTCAGAAGACCAACGGATGTGTAGATGATTGACGTTGCACTCTTCTATAGCCCGACCAAAGCTTGGCAGGCACATCTCCCGTCTAACGCGCCATCAATCTACCCGGGTTCCCGGCACGCGATCCTGGCTGATTAGCGTATAGTGTGACGGGGCTCGGGGTCGTGGTATTGGAGCGGCTTGGGGCACTCTAGAAAAGAAATCTTGAATCGGCAAGCATTGAACCACCAAAGTCGTAAGTATATACTGAGATACGTAGTCGCGGCGGTTGGTCCCTCATAGGGTCGCGCAGATACATAATCTTCCAGAAACACAGGAGGAACACACGGTATAAGTATGATGCTTCATACTCAACACGATAGGTCGTACATATCTCAGGGTGTGGGCGTTTGAAAGCCTCACCACTTAGCCGTATTCCCTCCCTGAGCTATTCATCTCATACAAGAAGAAATTCCTGCATGTACAAGCCGAAAGCTTGCGACTAATGCGGGGGACGCATCGGCATGAATGCCAAGCGCCCACGGCAGGTGGGCGCGGAAGAATATTCGATCATTGCGATAACTGCCGGGCCTAGACGCTTGCCGAAGAAGGGAGCCAAGCAGAAGAACAAGAAGAAGAAAGGCCCAAGGCATGCAGGCCACCAGTGATCGCCACTTAGTAGGGTATGCTAATCATCTATTTGATGATTCATTAATACAGGTGGTCGCTAGGCTCTCTTTCCGGTCATGATTGATATTCGAGGAGAGCGGTATGAAATGGAGACGGAATTTCTACTTGAGAATGGGAAAACGGGAATAACACAAGCACTTGCAGCTCGAGTACGGATACGTCGGCTCATTCCATCCCGAAAGTTGGAGCCGACAAATACGAGGACTTCGTTCCGTTCCGTTCCTCTTGGCCGGCCGGTAGCGACCTTGATTTGATGGTCCTTTTAGCCGACGGCTGATTCACAATAAGCACTCATTAATTACTCCGGACTAGTACGGATAGCCTAGCCCCTCACCCTAGCCCCCTACGGGCTGTGTCGCCATCGTAGCCCTAGCGCCGCTGGACCTTCGACGGGCCGCGTCTCTCGGTGTCCCTATCTCTACAACCGGCATGGATAGGCATTGTTCTAGATCCCGCCCACTTACCGGTACTGAACCCGACGTACTATTACGTGTTTGTGTACAGAGTAGCATATTAATAAACAATATAGAGGGTTGTTTGTCGGGTCCCGGGATCATTGTTTGTTGGGTACCGGAAGCCATCCGTGTGTGACATATATTAATCCTCTCTGGAGGCGGCCCACGTGGATTGGCTTGGCTGAGCTCACTGGCGTCATGATCACGCATAAGAAACAAGTAAGCGGCCTGTTATATCGGCGATTTTGCCTTGCCCAGGCGAAATGCCGGCGCTACAGCCCCTGGCACAGACTGTGGAGTGCATACACGTCGTTGCAAGGATCGTGCCACAAAGCTTCATTTCCGCCCTACATCGCGGGTACTCATTTCGATTCCACTATGTAGATGCCGTCCTTGAACGTCTCATTCATTGGCGGAACCTTGGACCTACTCACCTGCTCATCTGCTCACCCGGTCATCATGGCTACTCTCCTTCAGCCGCCCACCAATCCAGAAAAAGAAAGCACCCAAAATCATCACCCGATAGCGTCGCACAGCTCGTATCTAGCCTCTCTCCATACCATGAAACAGCCCGAACGTGGGTCGACGTGATTGAGGCCTAGTCCAGGCCGTTGTTCCAGTCATCTAGTCTAGAGAAACGACAGGCTCCGAACAAGATGTGGAAAGAAAGGGAAAACCCCCCCATTTGGTAGACGTGAATTATAAAGTACGGCGTCGTTCGCTCTACATCCACGGATTCTTATCCATCACTCTCGATTCATCAGGCAGTCTTGTTCCATTCCAATTACACACACTCTACGTTCATTTCACCCGCTCTTCATTCCAAAATGCGTTCGTTCACCTCTCTCTTCACTGCCACCTTGGCGGCCGTCGGTGCTCTTGCCGCCCCTGCTGCCGATCCGCCTATGACCACCGACCTCATCAAGCGCGCGTCTACTCCCTCCAGGTAAACACCAAACTCCGTGCCTGCTGAGAAACCGTGGCGAGAGAGAGAGAATGGAACTATATAGCTGACCCGACATGTATAGCACTGGAACCAACAATGGCTACTACTACAGCTGGTGGACCGACGGCGCCTCTCCCGTCACTTACACCAACGGTGCCGGCGGCTCTTACAGCGTCCAGTGGCAGTCTGGCGGTAACTTTGTCGGTGGAAAGGGCTGGCAGACTGGTGGTGCCAGGACTATCAAGTACTCCGGCTCCTTCAACCCCGTCAACAACGGAAACGCCTACCTGACAGTCTACGGCTGGACCAGAAACCCTGTAAGCTGACACGCTGCGCAACGAGACCGCATTCATCCATCGTACTAATAAGGTGTATCCAGCTTATCGAGTACTACATCGTCGAGAACCACGGCGACTACAACCCCGGCAGCGCTGGCACCCTCAAGGGCCAGGTCACCGCCGACGGTTCAAACTACAAGCTCTACCAGGCCACCCGCACCAATGCTCCCTCCATCGACGGCACCAAGACCTTCCAGCAATTCTGGGCCGTCCGTGACAACAAGCGCAGCTCCGGCAGCGTTAACACCCAAACCTTCTTCGATGCCTGGAAGAAGGCTGGCATGAACCTCGGCACCCACGATTACATGATCATGGCCACCGAGGGCTACAAGTCTGCCGGCTCTGCCAGCATCACTGTCTCCTAAGGGAGTGGCCCTTTTGCTTGATAACAGACAAACGCAACGGTTTTATGATTGGTCAACCTGGATTACCACGTTTAAGCAGGCAGGAATGATCGCCGGGTGATCATGGAACCGGTGTGGAGTCCAGGCTGGAAGGATTGACCCTGCAATTTTCAGTACACAGTTTTTTGCCCCCCTCACTTGATCCGCCTTGAGATCAAGTTGATATACATAGCATTCACACTTCTTTACGTACATAACACGTTTGACGATGCCTTCACCGTTCAGGTGCTTGGCACGTCCCCCACACACCTTGTGTCTCCCCTGCAAAACGTGTACACAGCCTGCATATGAATACATGTCCTATACATCTGTTGTGCACAGTAAACCTGGTTTTTAATACAGTCTGAGGCATTACAGTTATCGACTTGACGAATCCTCTAGCAAAAAGCAACAGATCTAACTTTCTCGCAACAAGCCTCGCCTTTGTAATTGCTTCCAGCACGAGATCAGACAGCTTGGCTTGCAGCTTGGCACGCGATCAGATTCGATGCCAAGCGATCCATCAGTGCGACCTTGCTGGCTCATGCAGATGCTATATCGCCCCGGGCCGTTCATCCTAGATCTACCTTGGGCAGACAGCCAAGCTTCAGATTACCTATGGTCACGAGTAACTGCAGCGCAAGCCCCGTGTTGCTGCTGCTTGCTTGCTTGCACCTCAAAAGACCATTCTCTTTGAAGCAAGCAAAGCAATGAATGGTTTTGGCAGCCTAGGAAGTCGGCTTACCGCCATGTGTCCTCTACCGTCACCATCCGAGTTATCGTAACCGGGATCGGTAACCAAGGCGGTCCCTCATAGGGCCGGACAGGTGTACACGATCATACAGAAACACAAGAAAACACAGCATAAGGACCATGCCTATCTAATTAATCCCCAGCACAGTAGACGGGAGTTATGGTAATCGTGAACGCGAAGATAACTCACTCGAGAAACCTGGTCGTCGCCTGATTCTGAAGCGCCGTATAGACTAAGATGACGTTGTGAGTGGATCGAGAGCCAACCTTTCGGGTTGAGGAGCTTGACATCCTCATTTTTCAAGACGCTCGCCGTTCACGGCCCTGGTACAGTTACATTCAAGGCACTTGGAATTGCCCCGTGTGAGATTGAAAAGTAAACACTACGTCAATCCCTGGCAAGTACTCTGCGGGGTCGAGAAGTTGAGAGTTTGTCATTTCTTGGGCCACTAGAAATCAAGATATATATACTGTAATTAGGGTTCATAATATGTGCTCCATAGAAGAGATGCAGAGTGGGTGCACGTACAAACAAAGCTTGTTTCTGGCCTCAGCCACTGCTTGCCTGCCTGCTTGGATGTTGCCGATCTTCGATGCACAGCGCTCATTCAATCAATGTCCGTTGATGACACTGATGGTAAGTTGCTAATATCGATAGGCATCAGCGTAGACAGCGCGACCCCGTACAGGCAGTTTCTTTCTTAGTTTGCGTTCCGTTTAAGGGGAGATTAAGTTTGTTCGAACGTAGGGTGGGGCGTCTGCGCTTCGACTGCTGATTGCCGGAAGGAAAATAAGTTACCCGTCAGTGTCCGTACCGGTACCATGGTTTGACGCAAATCACTTCAGATGGGGGTTTGTGACAGGGGCGTGATTTCAACTTATAGCCCTGCAAACAAGATGAACACATGTTCAAGGCTCAGAGCACCATTTGCAGCCAGCAAGAATCATTGCAAGATACCCTTGGAAGTGGGTGTCAAGCAGGTTGAAAACTTGGGTAGTGTGGTGTAGACCATCATCAAAAGAAGAACGCATTCTGAAGACAATGTCAGCGCGCGAGTAAGTGGAATACGGCAACTAGGCTTCTTTTTACTTTTGTGATATAGTTTGAAGTAACCAATCGTTTTCCACCAATATTTCCTAGCCAGCAGCTAATCAAACTTTTTCCTCGACGCTTTGTCATCTCAATAAGGTTACGCATAGCGTCGGTAAAGACCAATCAAAATCGAACATATGTATTGGTCTTTTTACATTGAAAACTCTGAATAGAAGGGATAGTCCTGACGTCGCAGCTACCACTTCCTCGGTTGGTATTGTAAGGGATATTTCGTTATTCATATCGGATAGCTGCTAATTACTTGTGAAAACAGTCCATTAACAGGCCAGACGCCACCTAACCTGACTGAGCCTTGACCGCATTTGAGTGTTTTGTTGAGCATGGGTTCTGTGGCAGGTTTACACATTAGTTCATTGCCCATTCCACATGCACAGAAGGTAACCACTGACATTGTGTAAAGATGTCAGCAGAAACAAACTATGTGTCATTGTCATCCAATATATGAAATCGCTCCAGCTACCGACAACGACTTCTACATGATTCCAAGACCTGTGACAGGCTTAGACTGTAACACCCACTTCTGCCGCAATGTCGATTTCCATTCAGACAATGTTTGGGTCTGACCATCAACTAAAATTTCTCCTGGATGCAGATCTCTCGATAAAGGCGGCACGATAAGCCAGTCATGGCTGGGTTTGCAGGTGGATGTATGCCCCGGCGTGAAGCTCTGGCTCCTGACGACTGCAAGACAGGGCAGACAAAACTTCAAGTCGATGCAGTACCAGCACACCGCGAACTTGTCGGATGGCTCGAACCTCTTCAGACAGTGGTTGCAGGAAAGGGGGTCACCTTCAGAAAAGACTTTGGTCAGGCTGATTTGCTTGCCGCGCCTCCTGGGAGACAGTCCTCCGATGCGTGGCGAGCTGGACCTTCTCTCGGTAGTCAAGTGACCGGAGAGATTGGCAGATAGAGGAGGCATCCGTGTTGATTGCCACAGAGCTTGAGCATTGACCCTATCACCGGCGGCAATGAGCGTGCGCTGGAGGTGGCGAATGCTGATCTCGTCATTCTGCGGCTCATCGTCTTCCAGAAGCTCGAGGCTGTCGGACACCATGCCACCCAGAAGCTGGCGCGATTCAGCTTCCCTGTTCCGCAGACGGTAAAGAAGAATCAGGAAGACCGCGGCCTCATTGGAGTCGAAGCCAGCCATATGCAACGGCACGTTTCTGTTCTGATACTTGCGTTGCTGCTCCATGAGCTTTTCAAGCTTCCTGACCCAAGGCTCTACGGCTTCGGACCGCAGTACTTCATCCACCTCGAGCGCTTTAAGGGCGTACGCCCTTGCAAGCTGTTTGAAAGAGGCAATGTACTCGACTCGCACAGCCAAGCTGCCTCTCGCCTTATACTCGACGAAGCAGATGCTTTCCTGGATGGAAATGGCGTTGTCATATTCTTGCGCTGCCATGTAGACATTCCCCAGAGCGTTTCGCAGGTAGAACTCTTTCCAGGAGTCTTGGGCGTCGTGCGCTGACTCGATGCCGTTCACGTACCGGTCCACGAGGACATCTGTCTTGCCCGTTCGGGCGGCTGCTTGGGGGAACCACTCTTTGATGGATCGGTCGGGGATTTGAGTCAAGAGAAATAAGACGAATCGGGAGTTGCCCCTTTCCGTGTATCGACCGTCCAGCTCGTCAAACAGACTCATCATCTCCGTCACTCGGTTGTTCTCAGTCAGAACCCTCATGTAAGCGACTTCCGGTTCAAAGTCGGGGGCTTCATAGGCGTTCCTCATCGCTTTACGACAGTACGCCAGAGAGCTTTCGACCCGCTTCATGCGGTTGTAGCACTCGGCGATTTGAGCCTGGTTCTTGTAAAGTCGCCATTTCGCGCCCTTGAGCTCCCAGTCATTGTTGTAGTGACCCTTTGCCATGCGATCCTGCTCGACGACCTCGCACATGAGATGGAGCTTGAGAGCCTTCTCGTAGTTGCCATTCAGGAAGTGACACAGGCCCATGCGGCCGCAGCTCTCTACAATGTTAGAGTCCTCGGCGAGGGCCTTCTCGAAGTATTCCAGCGCCTTGATGTGTTTTCCCAAGTTCAGCAGAGTACTGCCGATTCTCCGATACCAGTGTCCGGTTTTGGGGTGATTCGCCCACTCAGCTGCCTGTTCTATTCTGGTCTCAAGGGGTACTTCCTGCCAGTGGTACTCGGAATCGGACCACTTGGCGCCGTCTTCCATAAGAGGCAGAGATTGCACAACACCAAAACAAAATAGGGTTGGCATGTACATGCCGAATCCTTTTACGAGCCATGCCTTGGAGAACGTCCTTCCCATAGGTTCAAGCAGTCGGGCTGGATTTGACGATGCCGCAGCGACCCAGACCTTTTGCTCGTCAGAAAGAGCGCTCGTAACATCGGGGTCCTTGAGCCATCGAGAGACGACTTCAATGTTGTGATCAGTCCAGATATCCAAACTCTCCTCGAATAGGTTGGTCCACGTCAGGAGGATCGTGGGGTCAGTCAGCATGATGTAGAGGCGATTGCCGATGTCGGCCTTCTCGGCTGCGGAAACAGACGTGATGTCGACATCCTCCAGATGCTCTGGCCAATACCAAGCTGCATAACGCTGCAACGACAGGCCTTCCTCGCCAAGAGTGAAGTACGTCTGGTCAGTAAAGATCTGCAAACAGGTTTTGAGGACGTGCAATCTTGCGTCGGCAAGCTTGAACCCGATGCAAGGGTGTTCAGCGTCTGCCCTCAGGTCTGTCGACGCGTCGTCTCGGAAGAACTCCTTGACTGAGGCGTGGAAGAAGTTGACATAGGTCGTGCGCTTGTTCGAGAAGTATTCGATGTCTCTCTCTACGTCCACGAAGTCGGGACTGGCCCTTTTGTTCGGGTCCAGTTCGATGGATGTGAGCCGGCGGTGGAGTTCGTGTCGATCAGCAAGATCGGCTGTTGACAGGCCGTCTTCACGCTCGAGGGTGAAGAAGCAGGAGAACTGCCCCCTAAGGGATTCCTCGAGCCGAAATGGGGCATCTCCCATCTTGAGCGTCAAGATAGACTCGATTTGCTCCAATGTGAGGCCCATTTCCGCCACCGAAACCCAGCGCAGAATCTCATTTAAATCGTCTGCCTCTTCCTGCGTGATGGATGAGCTGAAACCCAGTACAGCCTTCTTCAGCATGCCATTAATCTCTTTGGGGTAGGATTTCAGGCTCTCGATAATTCTCCTTGGGTGCCGTATCCTGTTGAGTTCGGCGAGCATGAACTTGGCCAGAATGAAGAGACCGTCCACTTGCTTCGTCATGATCTCGATAATACTCTCCTTGAAGTCTTCTGTAGATCCTCTCAAGACTCTTGCGGAGTTGACACCCTCGACAATGTAAGACACAATGTCTGAGCTGTTTCGATCGGGTGTTACGTGTAAAGTGCGAAGTTGCTGACCACCGGTCGAATCATTCCCGAGGAAGTCCATGATATCGTCCGAGAGGGTCGACCGCCCAATCAGGGCAACTTGCACTCGCGTCCCATGCTCGGGCTGCTGATTGAGATCGTCCAGCAACGACAGAAACTCCCTTATTTCGCGAGGGTCGGCTTCGTCTAAGCCATCCATTAACACGTACACGTGCCTTTGCCATTTGTCGGGCACACAAGGCTCAACAAGCAACTTTCTAAACGCGCTGGGGACGGTCTTGATGTCGTCGCTCGTAGAAACCTCGCGGATGAGTTGCTTGCCGTAGAAGACGTCTTGCTCGCTGATCTGGTAGGCGATATCCCTAAGCGCCTGTGTCATGGACCGGGATTCCGGGTTGTTTTGACGGAAGAAAAAGTAGCCCATCATGCTGTTGGTTTCCTGCTTGTTGAGCAGGTCTTGGCCCCACGAAACGAGGCGAGAGGTCAAATAGGACTTTCCCGTCCCAGGATTTCCAGATATCCAGAGGAACCGGATGTTACCAGCTAGCCAGTCCTTCAGGGAGGGGTCCTCGAGAATCCAGTCGCAGGTCCCTCGTGTTCTTGTCCTGTTGAGTGCAGAATAGGTATCTTCCGGGTAAACGGACGGCTGTAAAATACCCTTGAGTTTATCTCGATTTGACGAGAGGGCTTGTTCCCTTGTTTGGGGCACTCGGGTTTCTGTGCGCAAGGTCTGAACGTTGACATCTACTCTTGACATCATCTCGAGTAGCCGCTCTTGGTTTGAGAGGGACCGCTTCACGCCAGCGCTGGTCTCTGCAATAACGAGCCGCTCTTCGCCCTCGGTCAAAGAAGCTAGCTTCTTCATGGCGTCAGGCACTTTGCTCTCACTCCCAAACAGACGCTTGAAGTATGACTTGAGACGCCCCTTCCGGACTTCGTGTGCCGCCAGGACAAAGATCTCGAAAATAGTGACTAGGATCTTGACAATCTTGTCATGGAGTTCGTTGGACATTCTCTGAGAGACATAAAACTTTAGTCGGACTGTGAAGTCTTGCATCTGGTCGAAGAGTTCGATGATGGAGTCGTAGCAGGCCGAGACATCCTTGGCGGCGTTGATCAAGTACATGACTGCGGCGAAGATGGTCTGGCCAGGAGGAAAGATGTCCTCCGAGGCCCCTGTCAAGGCCTCGCCGACGACCTCGAGCGGCTTGCACGCAGTAGAGAGGACCTGAAAAAGGGTCTGGCGCTTTTCTCTGAAACTTTGAAACTGTTCATTCTGACGATTGATGACGTTTAAGAGGTCTTCGGTTGACCTCATAGGCGGGTTCATGTAGTCTTTGAGATCAAGACCAGCCGAGCTAGCATACTGCTTCTGGGCATCGGCGAGAATCGCAGCAAACTGCCGCTGTATGCTATCTGAGCGCAACAGTTGCGCCTTCTCGTTGTCCATGATGCGAGGGTCGCGGAGCAGAAGCTGGGTACGGGATTAGGTACTTGTCCGGCCGAATCTTATGCCTAGATGGGGTTTGAAAAACAAGCGACCCAAACAGACAGGCCGGGTGTAACGTAACGCAATCCCCAGGTTCCGGACCCGTAAACAGGCCTAAGCAACGGGAGGAGTGCGGGAGCTGCCGAAGGGTTGCAACTTTTTGGTGAGACTTGGGTCAGATATCGGAGATGACAGTGAGGAGAGCTTAGGCGGCAGCGGGACCAATCAGTCTGAGGCCAGAAAGCCAGGTTGGCCAGGCCAAGCCAAGTCAGGCGAAGCAGGCGGTGAATGCAGGCCAAATGCCGCTCGCCGCGTATCAGCCCTGCCTAGGCCAGCGTGTCAGCCCATTAGGGGTTGTGTGTGTCGCAGCGTAGGATTCGATATGGACCCAACCAAGACCGAAAGGCCAATCTGCATAGGGTGAGCGACACATCATCGAATCACGGTGAGAGGCGAGACGAGACGATCGAGTGCAAAGTGTCTTGCGAATTGATCGGACACTTGATAAGACATTGTGCAGCCTTGCTTCTGTAGGAGGCGGGCCACAAGGCTGACGAGGCATTCATAAGTGCTAACAGGACGTTGAACTTAGTTGTTTCGTGGAACGGGACTAGAGATGAAATAAGAATAAACTATGTGTAAATACCACCACCTACGGATATATAAATCAGGAACACATACCTACCGGTAGCAGAATTTACGCATGGCGGGGTGATGTGAGGGGGGAACGATTGGAAACGGTACGTACCGTTTCGATCTAGACTGAAGACGGAAGCCGATCTTTGCCCGGCTTGGTAGCGGCTTGATGACATAATCACGGAGCAAAAAGGTTTCCACCTCCGAGATCCGGAGTTTTCTGCTAGCCAATCAGCTACTGCAATCAGCCGGACCCTGTCCCGAGGCCGGTCTACGCATCAGCGATCCAATCATATTGATTGACTACACCGTACGGTGCTCTCCCCGTCCGTTGATACTCCCCTCTCCCCCATCCCATCCCGTCCTTCGAGAATGGAGAAGTGGGAGGATCTTCGAAGGGGGGATTGAATAACCCCCAACTTTCCCATCAAAGTTCGTCCACGGTCCCGTTCCTCAACATGATGTGACTGACCATCGAGATCTACTCCCCAGACCCGCAGTAAGTAGAGGAACACAAAAAACAAAAACTGCCGGAGCATGCTGCCCGTCATATTCGTGCTCTGCTCTGTAATTGTCTATCATATTGTGGACGAGTCAAGGCTTACCAAGACCGATCCTCTCAAATGTCGTCCCTTACGAAGATGACGCCAGTCATCCCAAGCCCACTTGACTATCCTTGCGATAATCAACTTCTCTTCGAGCTCATTAACTTCGACCCTTTTACCCCTCTTTGGTGTCTGCTTTCGACCAGTTGAAATTCCCCGTAAACGGTGAAATATAGCATTTCATACCCTTGGGTGAAACCCCCTTCCCCGCCGTTCTTTTTCTTTCCCTCGATTTCTAAATTAGGACCAGTTACAGCCATCGGTCCAGAAACCTGGTTTTACCAAAGGGGTTTGGGGTGGATGGCCTCCCCGTCTATGCCTGTATGTGTCGTCATATTCTTATAAGCAACCGTAGGATGGATTAAACCATGTTCAGTCTCGCTTCTCTTTTGTCTTTTTTCTTTATTTCCCTTCGGCCCCCAACTTGTCCTCGGCCCTCTCCGTAGCACCTCTCTGGCGCAAGGCAAGTCAATCGTCGAGCCAAGTGGCGTAGATTGCCTCAGACTCGACGCTCGCATCTTCTCCATTTCGGCCTCTAGGGCATTTCCATGTCCTAAACATGTTGAAATTTCACTGTAGCCCTCGAGGTCTTTGTGTCCACGCTGTGCTTTGGCCGTGGCGACAACGACGCCGCGGGAAAGTATGCTGCCCTAGCGGAATGCCAATTCGTTTCCGCGTCTTTAGCGATCGATGCGCGCAGGCGCGTATAGATGCTATGCGCTCGGAAGCCTCAATACGCATGAAAATGCAGGGCCGTCTTTAGCCATTGGCGTTGCCTCCCTCCCGGTTCGCGGCGAGAAAACATGTACTTTGCAATCATCTCGAAATACCCTCGTCATCTAAGACGGGGTATTCAGTTCGACTACGATTCGTGGCTCAGCTCTGTCTGCGGCAGGCAGATACGTGGCTCGGTCAATGCCGTACTTTGGCCATTATACTTTGTCATTCCGACAAGGACACAACCGATCAGCGACACAGCCGAGCGGGAGGCCCGGCGCCTGGAGTGCTCTGTTTCTTTTTACCGTTCCGGACCCCCCCCCCCTCGGGGGGGGTGGTGTTTGGTTGGTAAGGTAAGGCGAATAACGCGTGGTAAACCAGGCTGTCCGTCACATGTCTGCTAGGGGCTCTCGCAGTTACACGCAGGGTCTAGACGGACCCTGCGCTATCAAAAAGATTATAACTTCGAGCCAAGCATGACCATCCCACGTTTCCGGTACTAAATCCCCAAAAACCAAGAGCGATATTGTCATTCTCGATGAAACCCTCCCCGTTTGTACATACACCAAGACTGTTTGCCGCCGCTAGGGCGGGATCCTGGGAGGCTGGGATATGAAAAAACCTGCCTGCCTGCACAAAGCGTCATCTGGAAAGGCTTATTTGAGCCATGGAAAAGGCCGTACCACAACGTACGTTTGGCATGCTCGATGTAAGCGACATTTACGACGGCCAAGGGTACCATTACCTTCCAACACATATCGAAGCGAGGCAAAAGGCGCACATATACGTCGTTTAAACACCATTGTGGGAACTTGCTGGGCGTGGGTAAGGAACACAGTGTGGGAGATTTCCGAGTTACCGCGTCAGGCCGCCATACGCATGAGAAACTGTTTCTCAGGTACTTGTATCCGCCTGGCCCCCCCCTTGCTGCCACCAACTCAATGCCTTCATCCTCCACTTATTTCCCGGACCCTGTGTATTGTGATCTTGTGTTCCGTACAGAGAGCCACGGCCGTTGAAGCCCTTCTTCCCGTTGTTGCGTTTCCTTTCCATACGACTTCACACACACAATTTCAGTTAAGTACCAATGGTCGAGTACCGATTATTATGAAGTCCTCTTCTCCTGCCCTTGTCTACTCTACTTCCTTCGCTACCCCCTCGATCGACCCGCCGGCAAGTTTGCAACACCATCCCAGCCTCGAGACGCTCCCATCTCGAACCTCAGCAGCCCATGCAACCAGAACGCAAGTACAGGAACATCCTTCCAGGTCCTCCGACTACTTCTTCGACATTTTTGGCCGACGACAATGGGGAGGCCGCCCAAGGGGGTTCTGGCGGCCAAGAGGGCTCCAAGAGAAAGCGCCGAGCGACTACTAAAGCATGCAATAGCTGTCGCGAGAAGAAGATAGGGGTATGTTATACGTGTCTCAACTTTGTTCCCAGAATCCCGAGTCTTTTGCTGTGGTGCGTCTGTGGGTTGTGGGTCGAGGTTTAATGTTGGCACGCCTACGGCAACTCTACTTCCCAGCCCTATGTGTGAACATACTTGAAAGAGAACGTTCACGGATGGCAGCTGAGGGAATACGTGCCGCTAAAAAAAAAAAGAAGACGTCCGCTGCTTACAGCAGACAACGTGTCCTTCTTACTGCTTGCTCTCTGCTCGATTCTTCGTTCGTGATACTGACTTGCATCTCAGTGTAATGGCCTGCAGCCCTGCAGCCACTGCAAGCGCCGCGGCCTTGTCTGCGAATATGCTACTATTTCCAAGACGGTCCTGAATTCTATCCCTTCTGGTATGAGGCTGCTCGACGAAACTACAGCAAGGAATCACAAATACGCCGCTGAGCTGCTCGGCCTCCTCCGTTCTGTGTCCGATGACGAGGCCCGGGACGTCCTACAGCAACTACGGGCAGGACGAGACGCCGGAAACATCGTTAATACCCTCCGGGGGCAACTACACTCCGCCACCGATGTTCCCTTTCACGGACTCCTTCACGCCGTCCCTCCTCCCAACCAAAATTCCCTCGAGTTTGAGCTGATGGTGCGTCACGCCATTGCCTACTCGCCCTGGGCCCCGACTGAACTCCCACATTTGGATTTCGACTTTGCGTCGAGAGCCACTCCCAACGTTACCGTCGATTCGCCTTCTGTAGGGTAAGTTGCCTGTTTGTTGTTAAAATGCGTTTTAAACCCCACGGGTACCTCACCGAGTCATCTAGTGGTGGCCTTTGATCGTGGTCTACTTTGGTTCGTTTGTTGCGGGTTGTTGCGAGATCCAAGATTTTGTTTCCGGGAGACTAAATTTTGCTGCGATTAGACGTTCGCCAATGTCAACGGACACCCCGTCTCCTCTCCCTCCTACGGATTCAGAATCGGCTTCAAGCACAGGTAGGGCTCGTATCATGCCGGCGGACTCTAGAGACAGCAGCGTCGGCCTCACCTTTGGTTCTCAAGCCAAGCCGGGCAGCAGGGAGGCCGCCCCGGCGCCGGACTTTGCGCCTCTTTGTGACGAGAGGCTGCTGAATGCGGACATTCTGGCATGGACGGGGGTACAAATCCCAAGTCTAGCAGCCAGGAGAAGCATTTCTCTGTATCTCGAAACTGATCACGCGATCACGGCGCTATTCGATGTCGATCTCTTCCTCAACGACTTGGTCTCGGGCGGCACCCGCTTCTGCTCCAGGCTCCTTGTCAGCTCCCTACTCAGCTGGGCTTGTGTGAGATGGACTGCTCTCCTCGGAAATGTACATAATTTGACTAACGTGTCCCGATCCCGTGTTACAGCAGGCTTACACGGCATACGAATTGGAGGCGATGGACTGGAGTTATGCTTTCTACGAAGAGGCGGAACAGCTTTTGGGGCACGAGACGGCAATGGGATTAGCAACTCCTAATACGGTGGCTGCGTTGCTCTACTTGAGCATGTCATCAACCTGTCACGCGAGGAATGCCACGGACGCCACCGGGCATTTGGACCACGCCATTGATCTTGCCAAGGGCATCGGATTGTTCGGCATTGCAGACGAGGCCATGTCTGTGAGGTGGCCAGACGGAGCTTCTGATTTTCTCTGGGAGAAATCTCTATCACAGACGGCCTGGGGAAGTTTCGTATACATCACGTACGTTTTGTCATTCGCGCAAAGTGTTGCAGAGAATTTCGCTCTGCGATGCGGAGGAGGGAGGGGGAATACCGGGGGAAAACGGTATTCCCCTCACCCTCCTCTTCTCTCTCTTTTTTGCTCCTTACCTTGGCAACTAACATGATGACTACGAAGAACACGATGTGCGCAGAACCAGACCACCAAAATAGCCTACCCGCCGAGAATGCCGATTCCGGGGGACGCAAGCGACTTCGAAGACGAAAAGTCCCCCGATGGGCCGCACTTCCCAGCCTACATGGGAACCGTATTCCCGCACGTGTGCAAGCTGGCCCTGATCGCCCACGAGATGATATGGATGAACCATGGCAGCACTTTGCGAGTCGTGGGCCACAGCATGGTCGAGTACATGGAGGTGCTGTACAGACGATATTTGGAATGGGCTGACAACTTGCCGCTGGAACTGGCGAGGAGCGGAGACGGCCCCCATTACGTTCTGCTTTTGCAGTAAGTAAAAACTCTCGTTCCGAGAAAAGACGGGCCATATGCCGTGGAGAGAAATGTCCGGAGCTGTCGACAAGAACACAGGGCTAATTGCAGGGGTTAACCACAGTATCTACTTCCACGCGTTCGTGCTCGATCTGTTCCGGCCTTTGGTTCAACACGACGACGCGATGCGAGTCCGACTCGGGTCTTTTGCCTCCCAGCAGGCGTCCCCCGAGGCGGTTTGCCTCGCTTCCGCCACGCAACTAGGCCAGATCGCCATCACGTACCTCCAGAAGTGCAGCTCCGCGTCCCACAGCTTCCTCTGGAGCACTGCGCTCCTCTACTTTGCAAACGCCGCCCTCCGGGAACTGACAAACGTCACCGAGAACTCGGAGAAGCTGGCCGACCTGCGCACGTGTATCCTGGGTTATCAGAGGCTACACCGGCCGTTCCGGCTGTCGCAGGGCATCGTGCGGAGTCTGCTGTCGATGGCGCTGCGGCAAGGTCTGCTGGCGTCCCCGGAGGCGAGGGCGATTATCAAAGAGTCGAACGAGAACGCGAAGCACCACCGGGGGGGTTCGGACGAAGTGCAGGCGCCGTTCATCGTCGACCTCGACCTCGCGACGATGAACCCGACGGCGGCACACGTCGACAGCCTTGCGGCGGATTTCGAGGAGCTCGCGATCCTCAACGAGTTCACGGTAATGACGTCGGGGAGGGAGGCGCCGGAGATATCGATCGAGACTCTCAATTCCGACGCGGATGTTTAGGACGAGGGAGGGGAAGGGAGTGGACTCGATGTGGAAACCTCGGAACTTGAACACATTCAATTCAGCGAGGGCGATGGGAAGAGGGGGAGCGAGGGCGCGGCGACAACAGACACTCGCAAAAATCAAGGCCGACTGGCGTAAAACGTTGGTTTAATCGAATAGTTTGCCTCTGTTACGGCCAGCCCAGAAAGCACGCAGGAGCCCCGAGATGGAGCATGGGGTCTACTGGGATGCTTGTCAACGGGGAGGGGGAGGGCTCGTGGGTATTTTGTGTTTTTCGAAAAGTTACATAGACATTTGATAAAACCACGGAAAATAGAGCGAAAGGCTGCAGCAACAAAAGAACACGACGGGTTGTCTGGTGCTTAATGGCCCATTCGCATGCGCTCTTATACGTTTGGAAAGCATGACACGGTTTTCTTCTGCTTCACAGATTGTGGACCAACGCTACGATACCTACTCAGGAGGAATAGCTCCGGGATAGACGGGGTGACACGAACGGCCGCATACCATGCATGGCTAGCACTGAGGCGCCCGTAGAAGGGTTGTACAAGAGTCCAGTGCTCGGCCACGTTGATTCTTCTGGGGTAAACACAATGTGCAGTCGCTGGCGGACGTGCCGGCTTCTCTCCGGCCGACCCCGACCAGTTATGCTTCTCTCTGTGTCTGGCTAACGTCGAAGTGATTTACAGGGCAACTTGTTGGACCAGGCCCTACGAGGCATATGTGAGCGCGCTTAAATCCTTCAAAGGCTCCTTTTGGGTATTGTCTTGTTTCGTTTCTCGGCCGTAATGGTGATTCGGGGCTTCGATGGGTTGTGTGTAGGAGAGGTATCGAAAGGCTCATCGGTTTGGGGAGTTCGTTAGAGTACTGCGTGTTCACGTCACGGCGATGGAAGATGATTATGTTTGGAAATGTTTCAGCAACGACAAACAAAAGGCAAAACAACCCTATGGCGGAAGCAAAGAGCTGGACAAGCGCACACTCGTCAAAAGGAAACTGAAGAAGCAACAGAAACGAAGGACAGAGTTGGAACAACTTGAGACGGGAGAGAGAGAGAGAGAGAGAGAGAGAGAGAGTGGGGGAAGGAGGGGGGTTGGTGCCGATTTAGAGATGGACATGTATCTAAACAAGACCGGCACGATCTTGTTTTCCAGCTTTGGGGATAAAAACCAGGGGGAGAAGAGCCAGAACGGCATAACGGCTGTCCGTCGACATGGGGCACCGCGGGGACCACGGAAAAAAAATAAAAATGTCAGCGTTCTGTCGATGGATACGACGGTTCACAAAAAAACAAAAAAAAAAAAAGTTAATGCCATCACCAAGACAAGACGGAACGAGCGAAGGTGGCGGGAATCAAACGCTCACCCAGGCGGTCGGGGGGCTGAGCAACGGCCCTTTTTTCCAACAAACGTAGGTATCTAGGTAGTGTATCTACGCATGTATGTTGCCGACAGTCCTTGGGGCTATTCCGGTCGTTTTGTCGGGTTCTGATCCCTTGGTCGATCCTCGCAAGCCACACGGGGATGAGCCAAGGTGTGTCAAGCGTCATCGCCAGCAGCCGTCCGCCACCAGGCAGGGACAGAGACAGAGACAGAGTCGAGATTCCAAGTATTCTACAGAGTGATGCGTTGCGAAACTAGATGCAACACTTTGCTTGGATCCTTCATTGTGCAAAGACAAGAGAGTGAGCTAGGGTTGCGATCCACACTCCTATGACGATG
>JASUDE010000246.1:0-29900 GCA_034509685.1 Colletotrichum cereale | reverse complement strand
GGGGGGGGGGGGGGGGGGGGGGGGAGGGAAGGCGGTCATGTCGCCGGACTACGGCAATCTGCAGTGCTGCCATTGGTGGCTTGCTCTCCGGTCATTCTATATTGGCTGGAAGGGCATCCGTCTTTTTCTCGAGACATGATTGGCTGGCCTCCTCCAGCTTCTGTGATGGCTGCGGGAATATGCTTGTGGCTGTCTCTCCCCCAAATCCTTCGCCCCCCGCCCTCCGCAGCCTTCGCCTCCCCGTCAGTCATCAGCGAAGCTGCCCGCGCCGGAGGGTGTTCCGAAGTTGGGATGGCACCGACTGGGGTTTAGACCGGCCCAGTCAACGGAAGAAAGTCGACTATCAGGCGCGGTTCGACTCTCATGTAGCCAGTGCCGGATGCAAGTCGAATCCTCACTGTCTGCCCAGGCCTGTTTCACTTCTGCACCCGTAAGGCTTCGTCCACGTGCTCCCCGGGGATCATCTTCCCATCAATCGACCTCTGGCTTAGTCTGGCCACCCAATCGCCTGGCTTCGCTGTAGCCGCAAGCTTCTTCCCCAATCCACTTTTGGCTCGAAGCTGTCGTTTTTCCAGGGTCTTGACGGATAGGCGTGAGAGCAGATCGATGCATCCATCCCCCGTCATCGCTCCGTTTTCAAAGACAAAAAAAAAAAAACCAAGGACAATAAGGTTTCTCGTAGCTTCGTACACTCCGCCCCGAGGACCCCTAGTTTTTGTTTTATTTTATCGTCATCCATCCCTCATGTCCTGACTCCAAAGACCTTGTTCCTTTCTAGGGGACCTAGACTCCCCTCACCCCCCCTTCCCCTAGTCTCCGAGCGTTCCAAAGAACCGGGCCAGACAAGATGCTGCGGGATCACCGTGTTACCGGGCAGCTGATTCGGCGTAGTAAGCAAAAATCCTTCCAGGGATTACCGCTCACGGCCCAATGGAAGGGGAGTTGAAAAAAAAAAAAACAAGGGGGCAGCGGGTTGCCGCGTAAGTTTCTATAATAATTCCTAGCCTGTTCCTCTCTTCTCTCTCTCTTGTCGTGATTTGACATGCTCTTATTTCTCCACCTTTCCCCAAATTCGCCTCTTCAAAAAAACAGCCATATTGTATAGAGTACAGAGTATTTTCCGACAACTATACTTTCCAAGGCTTGGGAAACCCTTCTAGCCCTTGTTTGATGGCGGCTATAGCGATAAAAAGTTGTCACTGGTTCCGTGGCCATAGGTCGCCACAGTTGCTCCTTGGGCTCACCGGCTTCTCCGCCACGATAAGTCATCTCGACGGATCTTGCTGGGGTCCCCACAACTAGACACGGACACACGCCAAGATATCGCCGCCGTCCAGGCCATCTCGATCATTGCCCCTCGACCCCGATGACTGACGGGAACCACAGATTTCTTTACGCATCAGAAAGATGAAGGGGGAAAAAAGAAGGGGTGGGAAAAGTCCACGTGGGCCTACTGGCATTCTATCAAAAACTACGACCCTCCCGTCCGCTTCGACCGAAAGAAGCCGCTCAGCGCTCCCATCAGTTGAGGTAGCCCCTTTTCGTGGCCATCGCCGTTGAGACCTCCGCGGATCCAACCTGGCAGCTTTCCCCGGATCCTGTCCGTCCCATACCTGCGATCTACGAGCACGATGGCCGCGTAGTCTCCCTGATGCCGGATGGCTCGCCCGATACTCTGGTTCACCGCCCTCATGCACGCGTTCTCGTAAAAGTCCCTGGCCGCCTGCTTCGCGACCCCCAGCGCCTCCTCTCGCGGCATCTTCGCCGTCCCCGACGGGTCCGTCAGTCGCTGCACAGTCGTCGTCTCGATGTACTCCGTCTTGGCCTTCCACTCGGGGGAGTTGATGTTCGGGTACGGCAGGCCCACGATGATGACGCAGCGGCCCAGTCGGTCCGAGAAGTTGATGCCCTCGCTCATCTTGCCGCCGACGACGCTCAGAAGCAGAGCACCGCGAGCTTTGGCTGCCGTCCCCGCCTTCGAATCGCTGCCGTCACCGAGGATGGCCCGACTGTACGCCTCCAACACCTCGTCGCTAGAGCCGCCGCGGGTCTCGCTGAAAACCGCCTTTCTCTGCTGCAAACGATCCCAAAGCGAGGCGGCGCCCTTGGAACCCTGACCGTCCCGCGGCCCGACACCTTTCCACGCAGTCACCACCTCCTCCAAATATCCGTAGCTCGGGAAGAACACGACCACGCCGTCGGGGACGACGTTGCACATGTTGAAGATGGCCATCCCCAGGTTGCTCTTGGTCGCCGCGTCGCCCCTTCGTTGGAAGCTGAACTCGAAGGTGGAATGCATGTCCCGGTTGGGACCCGGTTCCGTCCCTGCCAACGTCCACACGCACAGGTTGGACGGTGGAATAACGTGGCCGCAGCTGAGTGTCGTGAGCTTGGATTCCGGCAGGTACGGGAAAAGATGCGACTTGTAGTCGTCAAAGGGAGACATGGTGCCGCCTGCGAGGATGACGGCCCTGGCACTCGTGGCGATGGACGAGAACGCGTGGGTCGGGGATAGCAAAAGGTACGACAGCTGCATATCCGGCGGATCGGTTGCCAGCTTTTCGTAGAAGATCCGGCCCTCGGAACTGAGATTGGTAAGAGAGACGAGAAAGGAGGAGAGGGTGTGGAGGACGGGCGTAGATGATCTCCGAGGCCCCTTGCCATGGCTGGCGCCGGCCGCTTCTTCTTCGACGTGTGCCACGTAGCTTTCGATCTTGTAGGCCAGCTTCGACTCTTGGATGTACTGGATCAACCTGAACAGGTTGATCTGGTCCACGCCTTTGCAGCGGAGGAGGACTTTGGAGTCCACGATGCCCTGAGTACTCTTGCGGCAAGGTCAGCGTCGAAATTGCAGAGAAAGAGGGGGGGAGGGGGAGGGGCGGCAGCATACCTTGAGCTTCGATTGCCCGTCCATCCACTCGCTGAGCCCATCGATGACCCTGCCCACCTGTCCCACCATGACGCGGTTCTCCCCCTTTAGCTTCTTGCCGAACCTCCTCACGTAGACGCCGAGCATCTGCCGCGCCCGTCTCAGCTCGCTCAGCTTCACCTCGGACGCGTACACGTTGGCCACGGCGTCCATGATGTTGTGAGCTTCGTCGACGATGACGACGTTGCCCTCCAGTTTGATACCGAGAGCGTCTCGCGCGTTCTTCTGCAGAAGCAAGGGGTAGGGAAGAGTGATGATCTCGGCGCCCGCGATCGCCGCCCGTGAGGCGTAGTACGGGCACACCGACAGTTTCTTGCCGAGGTGGTAGAGGTCCTCGATATCGGGCAGCGTGGCGTGGGCGGCGTCCCTGAACTGATGCGTCTGGGCCACGTTGTCTTCTTTCAGCGCGTAGGGGCACTTGTCCTTGGACTTCGGCTTCTGGAGCTCCGAGCACCGGTCGTTGATGGCAGAGAGGGTGCCCAGACGTGCCACGGACGGGTTGATGCAGAGCTTCTGGCGCGATGAGAGGGGCAGGTGTTTGACCGGCTCCTTGACGGGATGATGTTCGCCTTCACTCTGGCCTTGCACGATTGACGGTGGTATGGACGATGGGAACGTGGGCCGTCGCAGTTCATGTATGAATTGTGTGAGTTGAGAGTGCGTTCTTGACGTGTAGTATATCTGGCGGCAATCATGTTACAAATGTGCCCAGCAGCAACAGGGGCTCTGCGCACCTTGATTCCGTCGGCGACCTTATCCTCCTCTTCTTGCTCCGCTTTAAGGTGGTTTCCCAGACCGAACCTCGTCAGGATATCTTTGGTCTCCTTGCTGAGGCCGCTCATGGCGTCTCCGTCGTTTGGGCCAGAGGACGCATCTGCTTCATCGAGCAGCCACTCGTCGTCCTCATCGGCACCGTGTGGCTTCGACCCGGAAGGCCCGTCGTCAAAACGACGTCGCTTGGCACTGCGGGCCTCGACGGCCTTCTCCCTCTGGCGGATCTGCTCTAGTTTCTTCTCTCGCTCCTCCCAAGCCCGGGCCAGCTCTTCTCTCTTGCGTCGTAACATCTGCTCCACGATCCAACCCGGCTCATCCTTGAAGTCGTCCATGTTCACCTTGAGAGAAGCCTCGTGCTCCTCGACGCGCTGGTTCCGAAGCCATGTCAACGAGGCGCATATCAGAGAGAGTGATTTGCCCTATACAGGAGTCAGTGTGTGAGATGCGGCGCTGCAATGAGGTTGTGCAGTTGGCTCGTACCGTGCCTGTCGGACTCTCGAGGATGCCGACTTGTCCATTGCCACGTTGTAGCACCCTGTAAGCGGCTTTCATGAAGTCAGTCTGCACATCGTAGGGCGTGTAAGGGTGGTTGAAGTCAAAGCCATCCGGCACAGGCAATTCCGTATCGCCAACTGTATCATCAGCCATGTCGAGGGACGCAAACTTGAGCTCAGAATCGGGGCTCAAGCGATCAAGGCTAAAGAGTGATTGTTAGTGCTGAGCTGTATGGACATCGATCATGAGTTTGTTTAGCATCAATACAGGCTCAAACCGGTAGGTGGGGCCAGCATCGCCAGGGGTGACGCCGCTCAGGAACCGGGGAACACAGGTCTAAGGTGCTCCAGAGGTTGGACCTCACCTCGGTCTGCAGATGCACGGTCCAGGCCCTTCGGTCAGCTCGGTGGGGGCGAGGAATCAGTTTACCTAAGCAACACAAAGTAGTGGAAAGAGGAAAAACGCAAAGAGCACGGACCACGTAGGGCTTGCCCTCCGGCCCGCTTAGCAATTATCCCGAAGCTACGCCGGCGCGCAAACCGACACTCACAAACTCCTTTTGTCTCGCGGACTTTTCTTGCGAAGGAGAAGTTTCCTCAGCGATACTAACCCCAAGTCGACCACCCAAACAGCCGTCGCCATGCCTACCCGATTCTCGCGCACCCGCAAGCAGTACGTCTCATGATCCTCCCGTCCCGCTCCGATGCAATAGTTTCCAGGTCCACGTCCTCGCGGCGGCGGGCGCCGCACGCGCACCCGCCCAGTCGATCCGATACGAGTTGGGCGGCTTCGTCGTCGTCGTCGATGTCCCGTCCGTCGATGAGGACATGGAAACCTTTGGGAAAGAGAAGCAAAGGAATATCGCTGTTGTTGTTGTTGTAATGCAGGCGCGGCGGCAGAGGGAGTCTAGCATGTTGAAAACAAGGGCGTCAACATAGCTTCTCCAGTAAAAAGGAGGACACCATCACAAAACCACCTCAACGTCGACCGCTCGAAAGAGCGAGACGACGATGAGGGGGGATGGATACCACCAACTCTGCCGCTTGCGATCCTGGGAGAAATGTCTTTGTTTCCAAATGTACCCGGAAGCTGACTTTCTCTTTCTCTCTCCAGCCGCGGACACGTCTCCGCCGGTCACGGACGTGTTGGCAAGCACCGCAAGCATCCCGGTGGTCGTGGTCTGGCCGGTGGTCAGCACCACCACCGTACCAACCTCGACAAGTACCACCCTGGTATGTTCCTCGTTTCCTCACGAGAGAGATTGCCCGAAGGCTAACGGTTTCACAGGTTACTTCGGTAAGGTCGGTATGCGCTACTTCCACAAGCAGCAGAAGTATGTAACTCCCCCAGCCCGGCTGGTGCACGGCTCTCGATGGTGCTATGCGATTCTCGACGGCATGATCGGTGTCTTTTTATGTCGGGTTCACCGTTCTTCGATCCGGTTCAAGATACCACCCGTCATCTACCGTCAGAATACATAGCACTCTCGCAGAGCCGGAACCAGAGGGTCCCTACTGTGCTGCCGTCGCGTTCTAACCATTTCCAGCCACTTCTGGAAGCCTGTCATCAACCTCGACAAGCTCTGGACTCTCGTCCCTGCTGAGAAGCGCGAGGAGTACCTCGCCAACAAGGGCGACAAGGTCCCCGTCATCGACCTCCTCCCCTTCGGCTACTCCAAGCTCCTCGGTAAGGGCCGCCTCCCCGAGGTCCCCATCGTCGTCAAGGCCCGTTGGGTTTCCAAGCTGGTGAGTGACACCCGATCCACGCTCTCTTCTCCCCCTCAAACCCGCTCCTCGCTAACTCCCCCCTCCCAGGCTGAGAAGAAGATCACCGAGGCCGGTGGTGTCGTTGAGCTCGTCGCGTAAACGTCGTCAACACCTTGATGGAGGGTTCCGCGCATTAGTAACACGACAACGGTGAAACGACTCTGGGAAATTGATTTGGCAGTGCAGCCACGGGATGGGAGCGGGCGGCGTCACCGCCAAAAGCTCGACGCCAAAATCTTGCGCGTAGGCGAGAAAAAGGACATTTGGGTGGAAGAAGAAGAACAGACTCCCGAACAAACGCGGGTGTATGTGTGAGGCCGGCTTTTTCACATAGCATGAAGACCAGAATTCCCAGGGAACTTGAACCGAATACAAAAAAAAAAGGCTCTTCAAATTCGATCAATCATGGCGTCTTACTTGGTATCACACCACTCTCTCTATTGTGGTGGTGGGTTGGGTCTAGTGTGTTTTAAGTGGCGTCTTTGGGACATTCAAATGAAAAGGCAGGACGGGACGGGAACGAATAAAATGGTATTACTTTTGACATTGACTTGTTCTTCTCTATTGTCCATGTCCTCATGTGGTTTACCTATGTGCATTGGTGCCCCTGCCTGTCCTTGGGGGGGGGTCTCCGCCTTTTGATATATACCCAACGCCCTGACGAGCGTTGCCTTATTTGAAGCATTCCGCTTTCGCCTCGTCTGCGTCCAAAAATGTCTGAACCTTTTTATGGCCCCCCTTGCGATGTCTAGTCGTACACAGGCATGCCGCCTGCACAGGCTGTTCCGTCACTGCAGCGTGGTAGTAGTAGTTCAAGTAGGACGCGCACTTCATGTTGGGGGATCCAAAACATTATAATCATTACACCTGTAGAATGTCCATCTCATCATCATCATCTTCGTCGTCGACATCGAGATCCTCGACCGACTGCTTGGGTTGGGGCTCCTTGAGGAAATCGTGCTCCAGCGCGTCCTTGGCACTGATGCGTCGGGCGGGATCGAGCTCCATGCAGCGCTCCAAAAAGTCGACGGCCAGCAGCTCCTCGTCGGTCAGGGGGATGCCCGGCTGGCCGTCCTTGCCGCCGTCGGTGCGGCAGGTGGACCAGAGAATGATTTTGCCGAGGGAGAAGCCGGCGCTGCCGACGGTGGGGATGTTGGTCTCAAACATGCAGCCGTGCAGCAGGCCGGCCTGCCTCATGCGCTTGACGCCGAAGATGGTGGCTATCTCAATCATGGCCTCGACGTCGTCGGCGCTGTTGAAAAAGGGGAAGCGCTTGCTCATGATCGTCAGGAGAATGACGCCGGCCGACCAGATGTCGATCTTTGTCGTCTGCTCGGTGCACTTGAAGAGCACCTCGGGGGCGCGGAAGCCGCGCGTGCCGGCACGGTTGGCCCTCCTCGAGGGACGGGTGTCGCTCTTGGGATAGCCCTGCTGGGGCCCGTTCTGTGAGGCGGCGCTGGTGTTGATTCTCTGCTTGCGGACCTCTCTGCTCTCGTGGCACAAGCAGGGTTTGCTGTCGGAGCCCTCGCGCTCGGCGAGGCCAAAGTCGACGAGCACGCCGCGGCGTGACTGGGGATCGTAGAGGAAGTTGGTGGGCTTGATGTCGCGGTGCAGGATCTTGTGTTCGTGGACCGCCTTGAGGGCGGTGAACAGGCTGCGGAGGTAGATGGCCATGTCGGAGACCTTCATCTGGCGGAAGTAGTCGCGGAAGTCTTCGTGGCGGAAGTAGGGGAGAATGGCAATGACCTGATCGGTGGAGCGGAAGGCCGTGATGAGGGGACACACGGCAGCGCAGTTCCTCAAGTCGTGTAGCAGCTCGAGCTCGTTGAGGATGCGGGTGGGAGACGAGGTGACGTAGATCTTTTTGATGGCAACGTAACGGGCGCGGCGGCGCGGTTCGCGCGATGTCGACGTGTGGCTCCCATAGCGCTTCAGAGGCGGCGGCGTCCACTTGACGGCGATATTGTCCCTCTCTTCCATGTCCCAGTCGTTGTCGTAGCGGTCGTACTGTATGTCTTCAGCCTTGTAAACGGTTGAGAAGGTGCCTGGTGTTTGGTCGTCAGCGTGAAGGAAGAGGGGAGAGGTTCACCGGATATGGGGGGAGGAATACCTTCGCCAATGCGCTTGATCAAACGGTACTTTTGACGGAAGCCTGGAAAGGTGTCTTGCAGACGGTCCATGTCGCGCTGGACGCCCGAGTCGACAACGTCGTCCTCGTCGGAGCTCTCGTCGGAGGGGTCGTTGTCATTCTCGACGTCGGCGGGTTCGTCTTCTTCGTCGACGTCTTCCGTGTGCTGCTCGGAGTCGGCCATCATCTCGGTGTCTTCGGTGCGGGCGTGGGGGGGATCCTCGTGTATTTCAAAGGCCTCGCGGCTTCGTTTGCGTGTGGCCGTGGCCATGGGGCGGGAGAGAGCTGGGGAGTCGGCGGTCAATGGGCGATGGGCCAATCGCAGGTCTGCGGGAGCGGTAGAAGCGTCTGCCGGGGCATGGAAGGGAGAGGGGGAGCGACGGGTATTCGTGTTCGAGACAGTATCTGGGGCGTGGGGTCGTTTGTGGTGGCGCGAGGGCTGCGGGGGTGGGTGTTGTTGTTGTAGGGTGGAAGCGGTTGGTTGTGGTCGTGGTTGTGGCTGTGGTTGTGTACGTGTACGTGTTTGTGATTGTGAGTGTGAGTGTGAGTGTAATGTTGGTGGTGGTGGTGAACGTGTCGGTGCTTCTTGGTGGTGGTGTTGTGTTGTTACCGGTGGCGTCGGGGCCGGCGCTTGTGTTGGCGTCGCCCAGTCGTGTCGGTGCCAGGCCTGGACGTCGAGGCCTTGGCCGAAGCGAGTCAATTGATCGATGGCCTCCAAATTGGGTTGACTGAGGCCAGCTGAGGAATCCCGCTGGGAGGAACACTGCGTCATGGGAGGAAGAGGATGCGGTTTATGTTATAATGGTTCGTGTAAGCCCAACCCGCGAAGCGAGTGAGACTTGTTCATCGGCGTGTGGTTTGGATTGTACTGCACTAATGCACCTTTGGGGGGGGGGGGAACGTAGTGAGGAACAGTATGGCCAGTCAGTCGGTCGTCTTAATTGGTGTGTTCTCTTCAGAGGTTGTGGCGTTTCTTTTTCCTTTTGGGGGGACTTTATTCTGGATTTGTATTTCTGCCGTTGTTTTTCTTTCCCAAATCAACACAAACACGATTAATCTTTTTTTCCCCGAGTGTCCCATTTTCCGATGGCACCAGAGCGGGCTCACAGCTACCTCCCTAGCCAGCTACGTTCTACGTACCTAATTTGATAGGCAAGCTAATTACCTAAGGTACGGTGCTGTCACGCGGGTAGTACGGATACCTGTCGGTGTCATGGTCCCTAGAGAAAGAGCCTAACCGAGCTAAACAAGCTACGGATACGGATGCGTAGTACGTAAGCAAGCATGGATTCTGACCAATCATATCCGTCTTCCAGAAACGAATTGACCACGCACCCCCGCCAATTGGAGACGCAAAGGGCGTAAAGGACCCCGGTCGCGTCTCCAAAACCCCCGCTCCCCTACCAAAGAAAACAATAAACAAAATCCCACCATCCGTTGCTAGGCGCTTTTCCCCCTCCTCATTGGCCATCGTTTGTCTGTCGTATGGATTGTCTGTCTGTTCGTCCCGTCTGTGTATCTGTGTAACAACAAGAAGAAGGAGGGGAAAAAAACATTGCAGCCATCCATACGCACGGCATCCACATCACACCTAACCTCGACATCGTCGGCATCACACACAGCTAACAAACAGTCCGGCCGCCGCTTGCGCTTCCTCCCTCCCTTCTTTCTCATTCTTTTGCTCTTCCTCTCCGGCGCGGCGCATCCATCGCCTTACTAACCATCACCACCCATCACAGGAACAGAAGCAGAAGCAGAAGCAGAAGCACGGCGGCTATCCCCCACCAACTCGGCTTACTCGGACGCACACTAGGTCCCATCACCCCCTCTCTCGTGCATCCCGACCTTGTTTTGGTCCTTGTTTCTTCTTTTCCTCCCTTACTTCTTAACCTTTTCTCTCTCTCTCTCGCTTCTCGATCGCATCTCGTCGCTGGGTGCGCACACCTCAACCAGACCGCAGCCATGGACTCGGTCGCATTCGACATCAACGATGCTCTCAAGCATTACATGAGCGATCCCGCCAGCATCCCGACCCCCGAAGCCGATGCATCGCTCTTCGACTACGAAAATGACCCCGAAGGTCTGACCGTCGCCGTCGTCAACCCGGTCCTCAACCTCATCGTTGACGCCGTCGCCGAGAACCCCGAGGCCATCACCCGCAGTGCCCATCTCGACTCGCTACAATTCCTCCTAAAGTGCGCACCCGTCTCCCCTCATCCTTCAGACCTCCTCACAAATCCTTCCTTTTCTTTTCCCCCCTCCACCCGAGCCTTGCACCATGACCATGACCGTGACCATGACTGTGACCGTAAACATGACCCCTCGCGAGAACATGATTCTGAACTCTTCGACCCCTCCAGGTACACTGCCTTCCTGCCGACCCACGCCCTCAGCAAGATCTTCGACCTCGTCATGTCCGGCCTCGCCGCCGAGGGCGATGCCATCAACCACGATCTCGAGTCCCCCGACGAACAGGACACCCTCGCCCACCACAAGCAACTCCTCGAGATCTACGGCTTCCTCCTGCAATGGACCATCGCTGCCGTCGAGACAAAGGCCGCCGAGAAGTCGTCTACCGCCCCCGTCGCCAGGGGCCGCGGGAAGCCCAAGAAGAATGCCCCCAAGCAGGACGGCGTCTGGGACTCGGCAACCCAGCTGCAATCCGCCCTCGACATCATGAGCAAGGTCCTCAAGCTGAAGCTCACCAAGATCTTCCTCACCACCTCGGAAAGAGACACCTTCATCGGCCTGCTGACCCGCCCCGTCTACATGGTTCTCGAGAGCGAGCAGCGCGTCAAGAGCACATCCATCCGCATGCATGCCTTCAAGGTCCTCTGCATCGCCGTGAAGCACCACGGCCACGCCTACGGTACGTCCTGTGACCTCCCGCCCTCCTCCGCCACCGCCATGGAAACTGACCATCCTCTCCCCTCCCACAGCCGCCCAGATTTCCATTGTCCAAAACTTGACCTACTTTGAGCATCTTTCCGAGCCCATGGCCGAGTTCCTCCACATCCTGGCAGAAACCTACGACTACCCCCAGCTGGCCGACGAGATCCTGCGCGAACTCAGTAACAAGGAGTTCAACACAAACGACACAAAGGGTCCCAAGTCCGTGTCCCAGTTCATCGTCAAGCTCTCCGAGCTGGCCCCCAGACTCGTCATCAAGCAGATGACCATGCTCGCCAAGCAGCTGGACAGCGAGGTAAGAATCTCCTCTCTACTTCCTGGCCCGACCCGTCCTGTTCTGACATCCCCCCTTCCCCCCCTTCTAGTCTTACACACTGCGCTGCTCCCTCATCGAGGTCTGCGGAAACATGATTGCCCACCTGGTCAAGCAGGACGAGCGCGGCGAGAACCACAAGTCCCAGCTCAACGCCTTCTTCGACGTACTAGAGGAGCGCTTCCTCGACATCAACCCCTACTGCCGATGCAGAGCCATTCAGGTCTACGTCAAGCTGTGCGACCTCGAGCAAAAGTTTCCCAAGCGACGCCAACGCGCTGCCGAAATGGCATGCAGGAGTCTCGAGGACAAGAGCAGCCACGTCAGAAGGAACGCCATCAAGCTCCTCGGCGCTTTGATCAAGACCCATCCGTTTACCGTCATGCACGGCGCCCAACTCTCTCGCAAGGACTGGCAAGCGCGTCTTGACAAGGTCGACGAGGAGCTCAACGCATTGCAACCTCCCGCGGGGGCCCCCGGCCTTGGCGAAGGCGCCAACACTACGGTTGACAACGAGCTGTTGGACGAAGCGACGCGGATTGAGCAATCGCCCCAGAAGCCCACTCCCATGACTGACGAGCAGAAGTTCGAGGCCGTCCGCAAGGCACGTGAGGAGGCCGCCACATCCGAAGCCATCGAGAAACTCACCCTCACGAAACGATACTACTCTGAGGCCTTGAAGTTCATCGACGTCCTTCACGAGGCCACCGGCACCGTCTGCCAGCTGCTCGGGTCCCGTAACAAGAGTGAGGTCATCGAGGCCATGGACTACTTCGAGGTTGGCGACGCATACAACATTGAGCAGAACAAGGTCGGCATCCGCCGTATGCTGCGCTTGATCTGGACCAAGGGCAACAGCGACGAGGGCAAGGGCGTCCAAAGCCATCTGATCGATGTCTACAAGCGCCTGTTCTTCGAGGCCCCCGACTCCTTTAGCTCCAATGACGCGGCCAACTTCATCGCCCGCAACATGATCAGTCTGACCTTCGGCGCCACTCCCGCCGAGCTGACGTCGCTGGAGCAGTTGCTCAGCACCATGATGAAGCAGGGCTTGATTCCCGAAATCGTCATCGCCAAGCTCTGGCAGGTGTACGGCGTGCAAAAGCGCGAGATTTCCAGGACGCAACGGCGCGGCGCCATCATCGTCCTGGGCATGCTCGCAACTGCCAACCCCGAGATCGTGGTCGGAGAGATGGAAACCATGCTGCGCACCGGCCTGGGCTCTCACGGCCGTGCCGATCTCCAGCTGGCCAAGTACACCTGTATTGCTCTTCGCCGTATCAACCCCACTGGCCGGCAGGCAAAAGAGTCGGCCGTCAAGTTCTCCAGGCTGCCAAACGACCATGCCGTTCTGTCCAAGCTAGCCTCCATCACCGAGGTTCCGTCCGAAAGCAAGGAGTGGTACGGCGTTGCCGAGCAGGCCATCAACGCCATCTACGCCATTTCCAAGCACCCCGACACCCTCTGCTCCGAGATCATCCGCCACAAGACCAAGCAGGTCTTTTCTGCTCCCCAATCACGAGCAAGCTCCCAGCCGAGCTCCCAGCCAAGCTCCAGGCCGGCATCGCGAGACGAGAGTCAGTCCGTGGAGGCGGACGAGGACGGAAATGAGACGGTCGTCCCGCCTGCCTCTCAGCCCAAGAAGCGCGACGCGGCCATCGGTCTGTCCCAGCTTCTGTTCATTGTCGGCCACGTTGCCATCAAGCAGATTGTGCACCTCGAACTGTGCGAACTCGACTTCAAGCGCCGTAAGCAGGATCAGGAGAAGGAGAAGACGGCAGACAAGTCGACGGGCCAGGCAGGCAAGAAGGACGAGCCCGATGACCTGGACCTCATCGGCGGCACGACCGAGGACGACTTCACCGAGGCCATGGCGCACATCCGTGAGCGGGAGCTCCTGTTCGGCCCCGAGTCTCTGCTGGCGCAGTTCGGGCCCCTGGTGTCGGAGATCTGCGCCAACAACACGACGTACGCCGACAAGGGGCTGCAGGCGGCCGCCACTCTCTGCCTCGCCAAGCTCATGTGCGTCAGTTCCGAGTACTGCGAGGCCAACCTGCCGCTGCTCATCACCATCATGGAGCGCTCGACCGACGCCACAGTCCGCTCCAACGCCGTCATCGCCCTCGGCGACATGGCAGTGTGCTTCAACCACCTCATTGACGAAAACACGGACTTCTTGTACCGCCGTCTGGCCGACAAGGACCAGTCCGTCAAGCGTACTTGCCTGATGACCCTGACGTTCCTCATCCTCGCCGGTCAGGTCAAGGTCAAGGGTCAGCTGGGTGAGATGGCCAAGTGCCTCGAGGACGAGGACCGGCGCATCGCCGATCTGGCAAGGATGTTCTTCACCGAACTCAGCACCAAGGACAACGCCGTCTACAACCACTTTGTCGACATGTTCAGCTTGCTGTCTGCCGAGAAGAACCTGGAAGAGGAGAGTTTCCGCAGGATCATCCGTTTCCTCCTGGGCTTCGTCGAGAAGGACAAGCACGCCAAACAGCTGGCCGACAAGCTCGCGGCCAGGCTCACCCGCTGCGAGACGGAGCGCCAGTGGAACGACGTTGCGTTCGCGCTGGGGCTGCTGCAGCACAAGAACGAGGAGATCACCAAGACCGTCTCGGAGGGCTTCAGGGTCATTCAGTCCCAGGCGTGAGGGGGCAATGGGGACACTGTGGAGGCGATGTAAGCTGGGCCCTTGTGGGGGCCGTGTAGCAATAGGGGGGTGGAGGTCATGGGTCGGCGTTGGCGGTTCTTGCTGTGTTGCCCTGGGGTGGTTGGCTGTTTGACTTGCGTCACTTTGGGTATACCACTGTATGGATGATGAGACTTTAATGACGTTGACGAATTGAATTTTGATCACCTTGTTCGAGCTCTGTCGAACAGTATGAGAACTCGAGATTACATCAAGTATGCTGTATGCTGTATGCTGTATGATGTCTGCACACGCCTGATCTGATATATCCATTACATGCCCGTGGAACGACGTAGGTAGGAAGGGCTTCAAGACTCAAGCCCTTGTGCCCTAGAGTTCCTGCGTCAGCACAAACGCACTGCCTCCGTCGACCTCGGACCGGGTGTCGTTCCTCCACAACACCATTTACACAGACCGCAGACGCATCGAGCCCGTCACCAATGGCTGGGAATGTTTGACACCCGCTTGGGGCGGTAGTCGAGGGCCACGACGGCGAGATCCGCGCCGATGGAAACGAGCGTTGTGGTATCGTCGGGCCCGAAGAGGACGGCCCCGTCGTCGTCATGAAAGTCTGGAGTCGACTTGATGCCTACAACAGGTGGGTGACGGCACCATGATGACGGGAGGTACGAGAAACACACGATCAAGCAAAAGACTCTCTTGTCTGACAATGGTAATGTCCTAGAACTACGTACGAGCCATGAGCAGGAAAGTGGCACTTATATACCTTGCGACCTCGTCCAGCATATATCCTCCCCAGGCTCGTGTAGAGCTCCCCGCGTGACAGTTTAGAAAGGGTGGGGAAAATACGTCTGTTCTCGAGCGAGTTTACGAGGGTGTTTTGTTCCTGACCCGGGACGACAAAGCATGATTCTGCGTCGTCAACGTTGTTGACTCGGCCCAACCTACGCCCTCTGTAGTAAGTGGTGTAAGTAGTTGGTAAAGAGCGAGCCCTATAATGATTTTGGTCTTTTTGGGAAGCTTGACAATCGAGCGAGACTTTGTCGCAACGGCCAGTGGTCCTGCTCATAAGCTATATACACTAGGTGTCGTAGAGACTGGCTTTAGAAATCGAATAGGAAATACCGGACTATGCTTGGTTTTTCGGAGAAGATATGGTACGAAAGCAGCCATACTCCGTGTGCCAAAACGATTCACCTCTTCCCCCCCCCAATTATGCCAAGCCTCCTCAAGGTCTTGCTGCGATCGAGGCATCTTGGCGTCAACGCAAGCAACCTGTTTCCTTACACTACCGAACCCCCATCCTCGACGCTGCATACGCAACTCACGCCGAGACCCATCGTCGTCAAGACCGAGTCCCGCTGTGAGCCTGGCCTACACACATGCATGTGTACTCACCGAAGCGCGTGTGTATGATCATGGGACAAGGGGGCAGAGCTGCTACTTGCTCTTTCATTCGATGCGCAGCCCCGCAGCCACACAAATTTTCACTGCAACTTTAACCCCCTCCGAGGGGCTGAAAGAGTCGGTGGAGAGTTGGGCGCCCCCAACTTCCCGCTTTCCTGCAAGTAATGGTCTCTGACCCGGCAAACCCCGTGAGCCACTCACGGCAGAGCCGGGGAAGAGTAGAGGCCACACGGCCCCGAGGTCTTCTTACCGACGACGTCCAGGGTCGATTTCATGGACGTCAAATCACCGAAAAAAGAGCATGGCATGGCGTCCACCGCTGACGACAACACACACAACGCCGGCCGGAACAGAGACTGCAAGGTTCTGATGCAAACGAGTCCGTCTTGATCTTGATTTCCCTCTCCATCCCGGAAATAGAAAAGAAGAAAAAAGTAGCATATACACACGGCCAGCGTCTCGCCGGCCTTCTTCCATCCTTTCTTCTTTTCCCCCTCTCTTCCAGGGTCTCTCCCTCCTCCCGACTTATCTTACGACGGGCATAGGTATCTAGTTCTTGGTGGGCGGCGCGACGGCGAAAGTGGGACGGACGAATCTGTGTGATGCCGTCGTCAGCCGTGTCTCCCTCCGGATATATAGTTCCCCTCACAGTTTGAATTCCAAAGATACCGAGGAGAAAGGAAGGAAAGGGGAGGGGGGGGGGGAGGGGGGGGGAGGCAACGTACCTGTCAGAGTGGTAGACCTTGGTGTTCTCGCCCAACAGCTCCTTCTCTCTCGCCTGGTCGGCGTACCACCTGCGGACCTGGTCGCGGTCCTCCTCGGCCTGCAGGAGGGGGATAAGGTGGATGCGCGCCCACATCTTCTCTCTCGCGAGCTCGCTGCAACGAGGGTCAGCATACAAATGGTCCCCCAGCTCCGGCACTTCTCTGTCTGTCTCTCTCTCTCTCTCTCGCTCGGGGGGGGGGGGGGGGGGGGGGGGGAGAAAAGAAGATCAGGAGGGGAAAGAACGTACTTGGCTTCCCGGATACCCTTGATCAGGTGGTACCATCCGTATCCCATCACAAGCCCCATGCCCAGCAACATGGTGCCGGGGCGGAATCCACGGGCGGGCAGGTTGCGCTGTATCCCCCCAACCAGAATGATTAGCATGGTTCCTTTCCAGAGATGATTCCCGGCCGTGTCTGTCTCTACGGTCCCGCGCAGTGCCTTCCCTAACCCCCGAGGTCGTATTTCGTCCTAGTCCGAACCCGACGGACGCCCTTCAACAGCAGGGCTCGACGTAGAAACGCCACTTCCCATGCCTCTTCTGCCTCGGGCCTCCTCGTCGTGTTCGCTCTGTCGGCCCCGAAGCTCCTCCTCCTCCCTCCGGTCCCGCCCTCTTCACCCTCTAGATCTTCACCCCGTCCCTCTCTCTCCCCGCGCCAGCAATGCGGAAATCGACTCGACTCACCTTGTACTGCACAGCCTGGTAACCCCCCACGGGCGGCATATCCTGAGGCATCCTGGCTCAATTCGTTCCTACCGACCCAACGCGGTCGGCTTGCGCTCGGGTTTTGTGGAAAAGGGTCTCGTCTCCGTCGGGACGGGCGGGTTTTTCCGAGAGGTCCAATTAGGTGAGGGGGTTGCGGATTTTCTTTCGTATTGTTTGCGCGCTCGTGGTCCGTCGTCGTCCTCGTCGTCGTCGTTCGTCGTAGAGCTATCGAGGTTCAAAGCTTTGGGGAGGAGGGACTGGGAAGGTTGTGGTGCCTGAGGTGATTGTTTTCGAATCGACGGTGATTCGCTCAATTGGCTAGACGATTATGTAAGAGAACACCTCCCTCTCCCCGGGTCCACTTTGACCGAACACACCGAAGCACACCGAAGCACACCGAGAGACGCCTGGTTTCTGGTTACAAGTCACAACGTTCACGGCATCGCATACAGCAATTGAATCGTCTGAATGAATTCATGATGCTCGGCTTTACCATAATATGTCCAACCCGGCATCTTGTCATCTAATTCGCCATCCCCCACCCCCCACACACAAAAAAAGATTAACCATACTGCATGTGAACCCTAACAAGCATTTGTACATCTCAACTCCATGCCATGCGTCGCCAACGGAAAGGCTGGGTATAAACCGAACAAACCAGAGCCAACCAACTTTTCCACCACTGCCTACACCCTTTACTAGTCATCCCCGGCAGCCGCCAGTTCGGCCTCGAGGTCGGCCTCGAGATCGTCCTCGTCAAAGTCGTCGCCCCCGTCCACCCCGTCCACCGCACCGCTGTCGGGCACGAGCGAGACGTCCTCCTCGTCGCCCGTAACTTGAGGCGTGGGCAGACTGGTCGACTCGTTGTCTTCGGCGGCGTTGGGCGTCCTGACCGAGCTCAGCTTGGACGCGCCGCGGCTCTTGGCCACGCGTTGCTTCTTGGACAGCGCGCTTCCACCTTCATCCGACGCCGTGTCGTCGTCCATTGCTTTTCTCTTGGTGCCGCCGCTGCTGCTGTCAACGCCGCCGCCGCCGCCGGTGACCGCGCTTGCCGAGTCCTGGGACGACGGCGGCTCGTCGCCGACCTCGGTGTCGCCGCTGCGACTCTCCGTGTCGGCGTCCGAACTGTCGTCGTCGCTGCCCAGAAACTCCTTCATCTCGTCGTCGACGCCCTCCCAGTCAAACGTCTTGAGGTCGTCTATCGGGCTGGTCTGACCGTCCTCGAAGTCGGGCATCAGGTTATCTTCGTCCCCGTCATGGTCGCCGTCGTCTTCGTCCGAGGCGTCGTCGTCGTCTTCTTCGAGGATGCGATGCTCACCCGTTTCGTCAATGATGGTCAGATGCGGCCTCGAGAGACGGTCGTCGTCGTCGTCGTCGTCGTCGTCGTCGTCGACATCGGATACCGTGTCGGCATCTGTGGTCTCGGAAGCCGCATGATGGCGTCGGTCTGCCGGGTGGACCTCGACAAGGTAGGGTGCCTCGTCGACGTGCTGCCACTGACTCAGGCAGTCCGACAGCCAGTTCTGGCTGACAATCTTGATGCTTGGAATCCTGGCGGCCTGCCTGACCTTTTGCGTCCGCGGTCGTGACGTGGATATGACCAGATGTGTGACCTTCTTGGTCACCCTGGTGGATATTTGAGCGCCGAAGCTCATGGCCTGGATGCCAATCTCGGACTGCAGCACGTCCACGCCCAGGGGGACGAGGCCGGACAGCACGATGGTGGTGCCCTGGAGGGTCGAGGCCTTCATCGTGTCGAGGACAAAACCAACATCCGGAACGGCGTCGAGGTCAATGTTCTCGTCGCCGCCGCCCGTCTTTTTGTTGCGCGGGGCGGACTGGGCCGGCACAGAAGAAGAAGAAGAAGAAGAAGAAGAAGAAGAGGCGCGCTTCTCGTCGTACTCCTCGTAGAACTTGCGGTGCAGCTCGGCAAGATGCTGCTGTAGGTACGCCAGCTCCGCGTCGTCGTCGCGGAGGACCTGAGACCGGTGTTGTACCGTCATCATGTGCGGGCCGTTTTCCGTGTCTAGTGTGCTGTCCTTCTCCTTCTGCTCGTCTTGCTTGTCCAGCTCCTCCTGCATGTGGAGGAGGGGCCTCTCCTTGATCTGTTGCTCCAGCAGCTTCTCCTGCTCTCCCGTCTGCGCCGCCTGCAGCACCTTGTCGTCTCCGCTGCTCATCTTGAGGAGCTCGTCCAGCGCCGACACCTTGCCGTTCGGCTGCGTTTCCTCGGGCTTCGTCGCGACAGGCTTGGGCGCTTCGGGCGCGGGCTTCGCTTCGGGTTCGGGTGGCGGTGGCGCGGGTAGGATGTCCTGCCTCTTGGGGAGGAAGCTCGAGTTGATGTCGCCGATGCCCTTGAAGAAGTCGTAGGGCACAACCTTGATGAGGTTGGGTCGGTTGCTCGGCCAGACGTCGGCTCTGTCGTCGATGATGACGACCATGTTGGTGTTGACGGGGAACAGGCGCTGGAGGCTTTTGGAAATCATGCTGCCGTTCTCGTCGCGGCTGATGACGCGGTTACCGAACAGCTTCTGGTGGGGGTCGACGATCTTGGCAATGTTGAGGGCGTAGGCGCGGGTTCCCATGGTGTAGACGTGCAGCTCGTACAGCTCGGAGACCTTGTCGAGGAACTCGGCAAGGCCGGGTCGCATCTTGATGTAGTACCAGCAGCCCGAGGTGACCATTCCCCTGGGGCCCTCGTCGTTGAGCTGGAACTTCTTGACGTCCTTGACGGCCTGGTAGTTTGGATTGGAGGGGTCCTCCATCCACTCGCCGACGGTGGGCTCGATGCAGGCGTGGATGATGGTCTGGTCGAGATCGACGACGAGGCTCAGCTTGCGCTGGCGCAGGAGGCGCTTCTGGGTTTCGTGCTCGGCGCGGGCGGCCAGGTCGCCGCTGACCATGAGGCCGGTTTGGTCGTGGGTCATGTTGATGGTGGCGCGCTGGGTATCGCGCTGGTCGCTGGCCCAGTTGACCTCGGTCATGTCCTTGCCGCAGATGGCGCACAGGCCCTGGAACTGGATCTCGTGGGAGCATGCCTCCTCGACGAGCATGCACGGGGCGTCGCGTGTGAGGGTGGTGCCCTCCTTGAGACGCCATTCCTTGAGGGTGCCCTCGGCGGGGCTGTCCCAGCCAGCGATGGTGGTGACCTCCTCTTGCCAAGTTTCGCCGGCGATGGGGTCGCCGTACTCGCGCATGGACTTGTACGAGTATTCCAGGATGCTTTCCTGCTTCTTGATGGTATCGCCAGGGCTCTTGAGCAGTTTCGTAACGGTAATCGGGTAGCGCAACCTCGCGCCGAGGGAGAGTAGCTTGCCCATGGTGACGGCAGGCTACTGGAGGGATTGCCTAGAAGTCTGTCGTGACAAAAGGATGGGAACAGGTCAGCGCCATGAGCTTCGAGACGCGCGCGGGCGCGGGAGGGAGACGCGAGGACGTGTGGCGAGATGAAGGATGGAGGAGATGTAAGGGATGGATGGGGGGAAGGGGGGAAGGGGGGACGCAGTAGCAGTAGCAATAGACGCGACGAGGGCTCTGATGAGGTATCGGAAGGAAGTGGGAGGAGAGGGGAGATGCGACGAACCTAGTGAGAGTCCCCCAACAACGATCAGAGAAGGTGCCGGTACGGTGGCCAGTCCCATTGCCCCGAAGCTACAGGGAAGAGAGGAGGAAGGCGGGGGGTACGCAACAGGAGGAAGAGCTCTGGGTCGTTGCGTGGCGTCGAGGATGGGGATGCGTGCAGGGGTTGACAGAGAACCCAACGTACAAAGGTTGCGTTGGTTGATGTTGCGAGTGTGAGTAGGGAAAGAGAGAGAAGAAAAAAAAAAAAAAAAAGGGAAGAAATGGGCGAGAATCGGATACGGATAGAGTGTAGAGTGCGTGGGAGATGAGACGGGGGTTGCGATGTGAGCTATGGTACCCAAGGTAAGATAGGTAGGTAATATCGGTAGGTAGGTAGGTATCTGTAGGTGGATAGGTTTGTCTGCAGGGCAATTGAGTTTTGGTGACGTGATGCAAATTGGGAGGAAAGGTTGGATTCCTAAATTGAAATCAATTTGTTAGAGTGAGTGAGCCTCTTGCGTGTCTGCCTGTGCGTGTGTCTTGGTGGTTGAGTGGCGCGTTGGAGCGGGTTGGAAAGGGGAGAGAGAGAGAGAGAGAGAGAGAGAGAGAAGCTTGACCCGATGCGACGTGTGTAAGACGACGTTCAAGCTGCGGCTCTCGGGAGGATTGAGGAGAAGGATGGAGCTCGGGGGTGTCCTGGTGGAGAGAGCGAGAGAGAGAGAGAACAAGGTCTTCAGGTCTGGGCCGAACCGTGACGCGCACCGCAAGCGGAAGAGGGCATGTACTATGTACTATGTACTACGCAGTACGCAGTACGCAGTACGTACAGAGTAGTAGTAGTAGTAAGGCAAGGAAGGTAAGGTAAGGGGCCCGGTGAGGAAGAGCCAACCGGGGGAATCCAGGCCAGGGCCGAGTGGGGTCGGATCTGTCGGGTGCACAGACCAGGTGAGCTCCGAGGTGGGGTGGGGCTCTCGGGACACGGAGCGGGTTGTTCCGATGGTTCGGTGGGTGGACTGCGTAGTGTACCTACCCAAAGCACAGATATTGGGGAAGTGTACGGATACCTTACACAAGTACGTGACGGTACTACGTGGGTATCCGTAGATGGGGTGTGAGAGGGAGGAGATGGCAGGTGCTTGGGTCAGGCGTTGTGATGTGATAGATGCGTCGCAAGGGCAAAGTGAAGAAGTAAAGTGGCCTAAGTACCTTTCTTGGCTGGACGAGGTACCTTTTGTACACAGGGCCGCGAAGTCGAGATGGGATGCAATATGGTATGGACTTGTACAACAGGCAAGACTCGTCTTGATAGTCGTCGGCTTAGTTGGTTGTCTGTCTGTGGTGTGTACAGGTTATCTTGTGTTGTGATGGAATGATGAAGAAAGGAAGGGGAAAAAAAAAGGTACAGATCCTGGGCCCTCGAGGTACAAGGAGCCGGGCTGCACTGGTAGGGTAGTCTAGGTAATGGCGACGTTATTTTGGTGTCCGTCAACCACTCTATTCTTCTCAGCGCCACGCCCTTCTGAAAGAGTGGGATGAGAGGCCCTATTTGTACCTGCCAACGCCTACCCCCCCCCCGGTCCAGCCGTCTTTCCTGGTACTTTGCTGATGGCACCAGCCGGCGGCCAGCTGGCCTTCCTTTTCCACCCCTTGTCATCCACCCCCCGCCCCCGAACTCTATCCATCCACTCACTCACTCACTCATTCACACGCTCACTTACTCACTTACTCACTCACTCACTTGCTTCTCTCATGCCAATCATCCCCTCCCTCCCCGTTCCTGCGCTGTGCCTCTTCACTTGTTTCTCCACAGTAGATCCATCTCCAAGCTCCCCTTACCCGTCGACAATTACCAGCATACGGCGTCCTGAACTCGGAAATGAGTCGTGGCAAACGTCGTCTCAACTCAGACATGCGACCCGATAACTAGAAGCCTACAAGTCCCATGTGTTCTGTATCCGTACTGGTGGTCCCTTATATACCTACCACCTACTCACTTACACGTCCCTACCCATCCATCTCATCTATCCATTTATCACGCGCCCCCGTCAACAACATCTCCCAGTAAGGGGGGAAGACGGCATGGGATGCCTGGCCGGAAAGTAAAAATATAAAATAAAATAAAAAGACGTGTCACCCAATAAACATCACTCGCCGACCGTCTACACCCTCCAACCGGCTTTGTCCCACTGGCTTCCCGTTGACGCACGCTGCCACCCTTGACTCCCTCCCTATGGCTTGCTTACTGCAACAGTCCGGGGACCAACATGCAGTCAGTCATGGTGCCCGCAGACCATCGGTCCATATACATGAACCCTGTACACTGGCAGCATATATCCTTCGTGTGTCTTCTCAAATCTTTGGAAATATCAAATCTCATCATTCTTCCCTGGCCGACTTGGTGGTCCAACGTCATACACTCATTGGCCATCACCGTGGTATCTTACAGCCCTCGCCAGCCTCCCGTCACCCGGCTTAATGTCATCATAATCGAGTATTAATGCTCCTCTCTATCCATGGGTAACGCCCGTCATCGCTCCGTGTCCCTAGTGCCTTCTGATCACGCCGCAACCCCACAATCCGGTCGTCAACTTTCCTTCCCCAAGCTCAGCCAACCTCTGACCCCGATCCAGACCCAAAACACCCAAGATGTGAAAGCAAACCCTCTCTGTAAGTTCCTGTAAGCCGTTAAAACGCCGTCCGCTCAGCAACATGACTCATTCCTTTAGTCCACCAAAGTCCCCCGAGTCCCCCAAGTCATACCAGCCAGAATCCACTTCGTCCACCTCATATGCCGCCTCCGCCTCCGCCTCCGCCTCACGTCTCGTGCTGTTCACCGGCGCACCCCGAAGCTGCTGCTGCTGTTCAGTCCCCTAGACTGGCTGCTGCTGCTGCTGCTGCTGCGAGGCCGAGGGCGACACGCGCATTACTCTGGTACCGAGGGGCTTGGGCTCCGGCACGCCGCCGGGGATCCCCCCCATCTCCGACAGTTTCTTGGTCGTCATGTCCGGATCTGGCTCGTCGTTTCCTATAAAGGTCCAGCTCTCCTCGGCCTCCTCCTCGTCGTCGTCTTCTTCCGCGTGCGCGTGCGCGTGCTTGCCGGCCTTTCTCTTGATCAGACTTGTGGCATACTCCATGTCGCGGTAGAGGCACTGTATGGCGTTCTCCACGCCGTGTTCCTATCGCTGTGTTAGTTCGCGTACGACATACGAAGTCTTCAAGGGGAGGGGAGGGAAGGGGGTGGACCTACACCACGGATCTGCTCGCCGAGCACGCGGGCCTTGACAATCATGCGGTCGTTGTGCGTAGCCTCCCAGAGGGCGCGGGCGAATGATACCGCTCCCCACTTCTTCAGGCAGATGCCGACACCAATGTCTTCCACGCGACCGCCAAAGAAGAACTGGTCGCCGAAGAACGGCCGGATGATGGTGGGTATGCCCGCCCTGAGGCTGGCGCCCGTCGTGCCGGATCCGCCGTGGTGGGCGGCCGCGTCAATCTGCGAGAACAGCCAGTCGTGGGGGGCGCTCTTGATGACAAAGATCTCAGGCGGCATCACTGGGTCGTCCTTCTTCACGCCCCCCTCCGCGTCCTCTGGCTTGGCCACGCGGTCCGACCAGCCCTTGGACAGGATGCAGCGGACGTCTGCCTTGAGAACGGCGTCGATGACCTCTTGCGTCATCTTGGCCGTGTCGTTGACGATGATGGAGCCGAACCCGACGTACACGAGCTTCTTTTCGTCCGCCCTCGCCTTGGCGATGAAGTCGGTGAGCTCCTTGGGCGGCTGGAAATCCGATCCCTCGTCTAGGAACCAGTACCCGGTGACGCGGATCCAGTCCGAAAAGTCCAAAGGCGGCGCGACGACGTACTCGGAGAAGTTGTAGAGGAACGGCACCTTGTTCGGCTGCATCTTCTCGAGACTGGTGTTGGGCAGCTTGAGCGTGTTGTTGCGCCAGCGATTGATCTGGTGGGCAGTGGCCTTCCAGAAAATGTTGTCAAACATGACATAGGTCATGTAGTTGTACGCACCGCCCATCTTGTATTCGGGCATGACGAACGCGTGCGGGTAGGCCCTGGTCCGGGTCCAGGGCATGGTGAACGCCCTGAAGTAGGGGATCGAGAGCTTCTCGGCGATGTGGATGCCGGCCATGGCACTGGGGCTCTCGATGAGAAGATCCGAACCCTGGCAAGCCTCCCAGGCCGAGACCAGCAGCTCGTCCAGCCAGCCGCGGAACATGGAATTTGCCTCCCTCAAGAAGGCCCAGGTGAAGGTGCCGTTCTCGATGCAGAGTCTCATGAGCTCGCCGGGGTCGCCGTCGACCTTGGCAAACTCGATGCCGTGGCCCTCGATCCAGTCCTTGAACTCGGCATGGGTGGCGATACGGGGCTTGTGGCCCTCTGCGATCAGGCCCTTACACAGGGCAATGTAGGGCTGGACATCACCTCTGGAGCCGATCGTCAGGCAAGTGATCTTCATCGAACGGGGCGGCTTAAAGTTGAGGAAGGAAGCCTTGGGGTCGTCGAACAGGATCGTCGGGGCGTCGCTGACGCCCGAGCTCTCCTTTGGCAGACGCAGCTCGTGGTCGTGGAACTCCTCGACTTGGCGCGCCTCCTTGAGTGCGTCGCGCTCGGCCATGGCATTCTCCTCTTCCTCCTTTCCTTCCATGTCCAAGTCTCCCGTCTCCTTCAGATAGCGAGTCGTCTCCAAGCTCTGTAACAACGTGACGGCGCAATCGTCTCTAAGCTCGGCCTGGCCGAACTCGAAGAAGACCTCCTCGTGACCTCGGATGACGATCACCAGACCCGAGTAGCCGAACCGGAAACCCTTCTCCTTGTCCACGTTCTCAATGTCTTTGAGGGGGAGGATGAGCTTCGTTCTCGTCCCCGGCAGCAGGCTTCGGAAGCAAAACGACTTGTCGCTGATGTAGATCTTGCCGTACAGCGGCAGAACACGGAGGATGTAGCCGAAGTAGGTCGCCTGAAGTTTCTCCGTCTCGGGCAGGGCAAAGTGCGCGCGGAAACGATCCATGGACGTCTGGATCTTGCCCTCCGCATCCTCGTAGAGGTCCTCGTCGTCGGTTTTGATCTCGGGGGGAGCGTCGTAGTGCTTCCGACCGCCTCGCCACATGCCCGAGACCTTTTCCACATATCCCATGGACTCCGTAGCAAGAATCGAGCCCAACTTACTGCTGGTGCTGTTGAGGTACTCGGCAAAGGCGCCCACGCGCTGCAATGGGAAGGTACCCATCTTGGTGATGCTCTGGAGGGTCGGCGTCGCCAGGGGCTTGTCCCCGTCGTTGACGGAGCCGGCAGCCGCCGCACGCTGCCCGCTGTAGGCAGCTAGGGCGGGAGGGCTCTTGGGCTCGCGCTGTTGGTTCTTCTCCAGCTCCGTGCGAGAGGCCGAAGCCGAAGCCGAAGCCGACTGGCGCATCGTTGGGTTTTGGAAGACGTCGCTGCCTCGCAGGATCTGGCTCGCTGAAGGGTCTTCGCTCGACGAAGCCATCATGCCGGAATAGCTCGGGTCCTCCATGGAGGACTGCACGTACGAGTCGGTAGAACCTTGCTTGTGCGGCGTACGGCGGGAGTCGTCCAGCCGGTTTCTGCTCATCGAGCGCTGGTTGCCGCTGAAGCTGCGCCGGGGCGACGAGTCACGGATGATGGTCGACAGGTCCAGACTTCTACGACGGAATCCCCTAAAAGCGTCAAAGCTGGCGTGCGCAGCATCCATACTGGCGCGCGGGCTGAGAGCCGAGGAAGGGCTGTGGGTGGACAAGGGCGAAAGGGTGGCCTTGACAGCGTCGGGAAGCTTGCTGGTCCTGAGTTTGAGCGGCACCGCAGGATGTCTGCTTCCGCTCATGGAACTGCGCGCCGAGGCGGCCACGGGCTGCTGCTGTTGCTGCTTCTCCTCCTGCTCCTGCGCCGCGGCGGCCTTGAGCCTCGCCGCATCCCTTGCGTTGTTGGACGAGGCATCCTCGATCAGGATCTTGAGGACGTTGATGGCGTCCTTGCCGAAGCTGAAGAAGGAAAAGAAGTACTCGTCAATGGCGTACGTCTCGTCGTTGTCGATGACGCGGATCTTGCACGTGTCGGCGAACTCGAGCATCTGGGTGTCCTCGATATCGATGACATTCTCAATGGGCAGCGAGATCTTGACGCTGTCGCCCTCGTTGTGGGAACGGAAGATTACCCTCTGCAGGCTCTTGACCCATTCCTTGGCGCTGGGGGCGCTGTCGGCCTTGAAGTGGTATGTCCTGTGATGGGTGACGACGGTGAAGGCAAGGCCGTCCTTCTTATCGTTGACGCTGGCCGAGATGCCGTAGCGGAGATCGATCTGGCCGCTTGGGAAGTAGACGTTGGAAGGGTCCTTGTAGTATGCCAGAACGTCGCCCTTGAGGCGGAACCAGTATCTGTTGTACTTGGGATTGCGCTTGCCGCTCTTGGACAGATAGCCCGACTTGACGACCTCGTGCTGCGCCGGTTAGTGGTCTGCAAAGCAAGAGGGAGAGGGGGAGGGTGGGTGACGTACCGCCTTCTTGGGAAGGTAGGCGTAAAAGCAAATGTGCTTCGCCGTGATGTACATGTAGCCCTGGAGGAGGACGCTCTGGAGCAGCCAGCAGGGGTATTCTGTCGCATGTTAGCTACATGTGTGCGCGCGCGTATCGCATGACAGCAGTAAAGGAAACAAGAGGGGGGGGGGGGCGCACCCTCTATAACAGCCTCTGGGTGGTCAAACTCGAAAATATCCTGCAGGCGACGGGCCAGGGCGGTCGAGTTGGACTCGGTAGAGTCGCTGTAGGTGAGCTGGTCGGCGGAGAGGCGGTCGATGTCGAAGCTGGGTCTCGCGGACATCTCGGCTTTGGCTTCAAGCATCCTGCTCATGACCGGTGCGAGGCGGTGGTCCCGGTCGTCCTCGTCGTCTTCTTCTTCCTCTTCCTCTTCGTCCTCTCTTATATGGTCGGCGGCGGGCTGGGCTGGGCGGGATTGGGAAGAAGCTTCGGTCGGTTTTTCGGAAGGGGACTCGAGGTTGGACTTGTCCTTCTTGGACTTGTGTCGCGGCAGGCGCGGGAGGGCGGGCAGGGAGCGGAGGAGCTTGGAGCCGGAGATTTTGCGACGGTGCTTTTCGGACTTGGAGGAGGGGTCCTTCTTCAGGACGGTGGTCTTGGCGAGGTCGGACTGGTGGTTGTCGGGGCGGCGCTGCTTGCGATGGAGGAGATGGGCGAGGCCGCGGTTCTTGTCGTCGTCGGCGGGGTCGCGATGGCGGTGGTGGTCTCGGTCGCGGTCGTCGGCGCTGTCGTCGTCGCTGGACTCGAAGCGATCGTGGAAGTCGACGCGGGAGCCGGCGGCGGCGATGAGGCCGAAGATGGACTGGTTCATGTTCATGAACATGGGCGGGCCCTGGGTTGGGACCAGATCCTCCTCTCTGCTATCGTCGCCCTCCTTTAACCTTTCGGGCAGTTCCATGGCTGGGGTATTTGACTCGAAGCGCTTCTTGAGGAGTTTCTTGGCCACGCGCTTCTTGACCTCGTCGTCTCCGCCGAAGCTGACGCTCGCGGCACCCGCGGGGCCTGGCGTCGCCATGGCTATCGAGGTTGCGCTGGGTCGGCGGTGGTTGAGCGGGCAGTACGACGAAGGTTAAGTCAACGGGTAAAGGGCGAGGTTCGTTCGGGTCGACAACCTCTGTGGTTGTCAGAATTCTAGGTTTTTCTGGGGGACGGGTCGACGTAAGAGGTAGAGGAGGAGGAGGAGGAGGAGGGGTGGAAGGCGAGAGTAGAGGATGGATGCGTCGGACGGAGGGGCGGAGGAGGGGGGGGAGTCGAGTGTGGCTACAGCGGGTTCATTCGTGCGGCGGCGATAAGGTTTCGAGGTCGACGGTAGAGTTGCGGGACTGACAACGAGGTAAAAAAACGGCGGATATGGATGATGGTGTGTAGTTTGGGGGATGAAGATTGCAGACGGACTTGTTGCAGGCAGAAAGCAGGTGACAAGAGACTGACTGACTAGGTAGGTAAGGTAGGTATCCGTGCCTTTGAGGTACCGAGTCCCTTGTCGGTACAAATAGCAGGCAGTTAGTTCACTTTGTCTATCTCTGGGATTAGGCAATCAAGGTCAGGTAGGTTCAAGGTATAGATAGTACTGTACATGAATAGTGCGTAGGTAGTGTTAGGCACAGGCAAGGTAGCAATCAATCAATTAGAGGAAAGGTTGATGTTGAGACTAGGCAGTAAAGCATCGGAGACTGAGTCGGGAACATTGGTTGATGTTGGTCCAGGCCAGGCTAGGTACTCTGGACTGTGAAGCGGAGATGATGGATGGCTGAGGTCAGGTAGGTGGTGTACACTAGTAGTACTACTATCCGTACTACGCACGTAGTACCCAAGGACACGGTACCTTGGATGGGGGGAAAAGCAACTTTGAGAGAGTGAGAGTGAGAGTGAGAGTGTGAGTGAGAGACGGGAGTGAGGCGAGAGTGAGATTGAGAGGAGAACGGAGGGAAAGGGGACTGGGGATTCGGACGGGACGAGCAAAAGAAGCAGGCAGGCAGGCAGGCAGGCAGGGATGGTCAGATGCAAGCAAGTCCACTCATTCTCGTGCTCACTTTGGGCAGCCTATGGCTGAATGATGCTTGGTTCAGGTGGTTGTTGTTGTCGTCGTCGTCGTGTCACTCGGTTTGGTTCGACTGTTTGCGCCAGAGATTACCGCGACGGATAACAAGCAGTGTCCGGGAGCAGCAGACACAAGTTCAGTCCAGGCTCTCCCGTCAGTTCAGGGGTCCGCGCAGGGTCCCCTCTCTCCGATGCCTGGTAGAGGTACCTGTACCTGTACCTGTACCTGTACCTGTAGCTGGACCTACCTAATCAGAGACGCTGGCCTGACTCTTTCCTGCCTTCTGACAGCGACGGCACTGGACGGCAGGCGGCAGGCGGCAGGCAGCAGGTGGTAGTGACTGTGGGGATCCGTGGGTGTATCGTACGTACCTACTGCCATGTGGGTCTAGGTACGTGCACTTCTTTCGTATAGGCACCTCTCATTGGCCACCGACATGATGTACGTACCTTCTTATCGATAAGACACCCCCATGACGCCAGAATGCGCCATGCCATCCGGGTCCCATCACAAGATCTCGACAAACAGGCATCGACTGCCATGTGAGCCGACCACCACATCTCATCAGCAGACAGGTGAAAGGTATCCATCCATCCATCCATCCATCCCCTCGACAATCACTCATCGGCACTTCTCGAAACACGTTGGAACACCCCGGCCACCGGACTGACTACTGGACTCTGTGATTTCACCCACTACCTACTCAGCTTCAGCTCAGACCTAGCTCAGGAAAGAAAGAAAAAAGGGGAAAAGGCAAAGGGACCAAAGCCAAGAATGACATCAGCCCACTCGTCGCCGCAAACGACGGACGGACGACCTTCAGCCCGAGCACGAGCACGCTTCGCTCTCAGATCAGGTTGCATCGCGGGGAGGAGGGCCATCCCAGATCGCCCCCCCC
>JASUDE010000245.1:55879-70125 GCA_034509685.1 Colletotrichum cereale | reverse complement strand
CCCCCCCCCCCCCCCCCCCCCCCCCCCCGCCCCGCCCCGAAAGCCGTCTCGATTCGGCAACACGCCCGCATCAACTCGTCGCTTGGTCCTGCGGCCTTTTGCCATCCTCGGCCGCCCGCTACGGCCGTACCGTCTTCCGCCTCCTCCTCCTCCACTTCCAAACGGGCGCGCATGGTAGATACCTGCCAGCTTCGTTACTTTTCCTTCTTGGTGATCAGACACGACCCAAGAAGTCTTTTTTTCCCTTTCCTTTCCTCTTTCTCCCCCGCTCTTCATTGAACCCTCTCGACGGCCATCAATCCCTTATTGCATGGGTATCACCTCCCCCCTCCTCATCTCATCTCACCTCACCTCACCTCACCTCGACTCGACTCATCTCATCTCATCACTCATAGGTTAGTTCACCCATCTCTCTCTCTCTCTCTTTCTCTCTCTCTCTCTCTCTCTCTCTCATTCATGACTCCCCTCCCGCCCCGCCAACACACGGGCAAACACACTCACACGCACCCGCTCATACGCCCGTAACCGGCCCTTGACCGTCGGCAAATGCTTCGTTTGTCTCCCGCAACGGGAACCCTTCGTCCCATTCGCACCACTTAAAGCCTCAGCCAGTCCCTCACACTCACTCAGTCTGCTTGGCGGCTCCCAGATGCACATTTCCGCGCGGCAACGTTCCCTCCCCCCTCCCTCCAAGCCCAGCCCGTTTGCCGCATTGCATACTGGTGCTCATGTTTGTTCTTATTGACCTGACCTGACCCCCATCTTCATGCCCATCCCATCCCATCTCATAACACCTACTTAAAAAGATCGCCATCCTCTTCCCCCTTTACAGTTTCCCTCTTCCATACCTCGCTAAACCAATTCGGCTATTCATTTTTTTATTATTTTTTATTTATTTTTTGCTAAAGGATCGTCTCCCGGCGCAGTCTTCGATCTTCACCGACCCTCACCCGGCCACACCGACTTCACCGACCTCACCGACCACTTGCACCGCCATCTTGGCTGCTTCCGGCTCACCACCACCTGGTGTAAGTGCGCCAAGTGCTTCACGTGGCGTCCTCCATCCCCTCATTCCGTGTGTGTTTGTCTGGCTTCCAAGTCCCCCCGTCATCTCAATCAGAACCAACACTCCTCCTCACAATCCACAGCTTCCCCTCCCATCTCTCCGTAACCGCTTACTGACTAGACCTCAGAAAGAGAGAGAGAGAGGGCCAACCGCCTACTTCCTCGACAGACGGAGCCATGTCCACCACAACCGTCACGGCCCCCTCGGCACCGTCAACCGCCATGGGCACCGACACCAAGATGCCCGCGAGGACGGTGCGCCGCACACCCCACGACGAACCGGCAGACCGGCAGACGTACGAGGAGAACCGACGCAACACGCCATACGACGAGTGGCCCAACGAGGCCGGCGTAAGTCCAGCCCCTCCCCCTGTTGATCCGTAATGAGACTGACAAAAGAACAGTTTGACGGCCTGACCGAGCACCGCGGCCCCATCGAGCTGACCGTCCAGGGCGACATTCCCGGCTGGGCCGCCGGCGCCCTCTACCGGACCGGCCCCGGCAGCTGCAAGATCGACGACACCCCCAAGGGAACCTACCACGTCTCGCACTGGTTCGACGGCCTCGCCCACACCCACAAGTTCGACATCGTCGCCTCCGCCTCCGCCTCCGCCTCCGCCTCCGCCTCCGACGCCCACCCCGCCAAGACCCGCGTCCTCTACTCCTCGCGCCGCCAGTCCGACGACCTCGTCGCCTCCATCAAGGCCGCCGGCCACCAGAACCGCTACACCTTTGGCCAAAAGGCCGACCCCTGCGTCGGCCTCCTCGGCAAGTTCATGGGCGTCTTCGCAAAGGGCACCGGCCCCAACATCTGCGTCGCCGTCAACGCAAACGTCCCCGGCTTCGACGACAACAAGACATCATCATCATCATCATCATCATCGTCATCACCATCGTCATCATCAACAACATCAACAACACCATCAACAACAATAACAACAACGTCAACATCATCAACGCCATCATCAACCCGCCAGGGCCACCGCAAGGCCACCCCCCTCCGCAGCGTCTGGCTCTCCACCGACTCCAACCCCATGCTCGAGATCGACCCGGCCACCCTCGAGCCCGTCGGCGTCGCCAAGCAGGACGCCCTGCACCCGGACCTGTCGGGCCCGCTGTCCTGCGCCCACGCCCAGCGCGACCCCGACACCGGCGACATGTACAACTTCAACCTCGCCTTCGCCATGTCCTCCACCTACCGCGTCTTCCGCACCGCCGCCGACACCGGCAAGACCGACATCCTCGCCACCATCTCCGGCCCCGCCGCTAAGCCCGCCTACATCCACAGCTTCTTCCTCACAAAGTCCTTCGTCGTCCTCTGCATCCCCTCCTCCCACCTCGCCTACGCCGGCATGGCCGTCCCCTGGCACCGCAACATCCTCGACGCCATCGTCCCCTTCGACCCCGACACCCGCTGCCGCTGGTACTTTGTCGACCGCCGCCGCGGCCGCGGCGTCCTCGCCTCCTTCGAGACCCCCGCCGCCTTCTTCTTCCACACCACAAACGCCTTCGAGGAGCCCGCCGCCGCCGCCGACGACGACGGCCTCCTCGACGTCGTCTGCGAGTTCGCCGGCTACCAGAACCTCAACGTACTCTACAACCTCTACTACGACGTCCTCCTCAACCGCAACGACGCCGCCACCAAGTTCTGGAACGAAAACGACCGCTTCAAGTCCGGCTACGCCACCCTCCAGCGCTACAAGTTCCGCATCCCGGATTCGTCACGGGACGAGGCCGCCCGAGCCGGCACTTCGGCAACAACAACAGTAACAGACACAAAAACGCAAGAACCAGAACTCGTCGTCTCCATCCCCGCCCCCCACGCCGGCGAGCTCCCCACCATCAACCCGGCCTACCTCACCCGCCGCCACCGCTACGTCTACAGCCTCGCCGACCGCGGCCTCAGCACCCTCTTCGACACCATCGTCAAGACCGACGCCGACACCCGCGAGGCCCTCCTGTGGGAGTGCCCGCGCGCCCACACCCCCGGCGAGCCCATCTTCGTCCCCCGCCCCGCCCCCGACCCCGACGCCCCCGTCGCCCCGCCCCTCGCCGAGGACGACGGCGTCCTCCTCAGCGTCGTCCTCGACGGCACCGCCCAGCGGAGCTACCTCCTTTGCCTCGACGCCCGCTCCATGACCGAGCTTGGCAGGGCCGAGTGCGACTTCGCCGTCGGCCTCGGCTTCCATGGCATCCACGCCCCTTCTGGCCCTGGTACCGAGTAATGCCGTCCCATCGTCTTTCCTCCTTCTCCCTCCTCTTCTCCCCTTCTCTCCTTCTTACTCCCCTCATCTCTTTTCGGCACGACGCTTATGATGAAAACGAATTCTCCAAACCTTTCTGGGCGTTAAAAGAGGACGACAATACTCGACATCGCAAGATATCGGACACTCGTCACGAGGAATCATAGGTTTTTTCTCTGCTTTGGTTTCTTTTTTGGAGTTCACTTTAAGGAGGGGAGAGGGATTCATTCATCCTCCGGGGCAGGCTAGGCGTCTCCCCCATACCTTTTGATCATGATGATTCATTCGGGGTTCCTTTTCCCTCCTCTCTGCGTCTGCTGCCGTGAGCAGGGAGTCACCGATAGTGTCTTTTATTATTATTTTAGCAACTCAATTCCTGAGCCCAGCCATTGAACCGCACATTCATCAGGACCGTTTCCCCACGTGCTATGATAGCTTCATCATGTTTTTATGACTGCCAGCTATCCAGGGATATTTCTGGACGCTGTGTCCGCATCACGAATCCATCCCCGTCATGAGCCCCGCGGAGAAGCCGTCTGCAGACAGAGAGCCGACCTTTGGCTGCCGAGACAGTATCTTGCGATTGTGAAAATAACTAGAAATTATATTTAGGAGAATGCGTCATTCTGTAAGGATGCCTGCTTATAGCTGGAAAGTAAATCGCCGTAGCGTCCATAGCTGTAACTGTGACGCCTTGGTGTGGTTCCGGTTCCGACCCCTGCACTGGATATAATAAATACTCGGCCGGGCCGTACGACAAAGGAAAGATATCGAATAACGACGAGTGAACGCGAGCGCGGCGCGTAAAGCAGTAGGGTATCTCCAGTTCCCATCCTCAACTATGCCCAAACTATATGTCAACGCCGCACGTGCTTGTTTGCCCAACGGAGGAAAAAAAAGGAAAGAAAAAAGAGGAAAGAAAAACGATTGAGAAAACAAGAAAGAAAATAAGCGCCCCTGCTCCTTTTTGCAATGCAGTTGTAGAACCTTCGTGTCGATTCGTGTAAACATGGCCCTCCACCTTAGCACCCATCACTCTTCTAGACCGTCTCGCAGCGCATCAACGTCGACTGCGTCGGGCAACACCTTGCTCGGCGGGCCGCGGCGTTGGTGAGCCGCCAGGTACTCTTGGAAGCCGGGAATGGCGCCGGGCTGGTTGATGCCCGGCGCCCTGAGGAGGTCCTTATCCTTATCCTTTTCCTTTCCGCCGCGTTTGGCCGGCGTCGGCGTTGGCGGTGCCGCTGTCGGCGTCGTAGCCCGGGATGCCGACCCTGCCGACCCTCCGGTCCATGGTCGCCAAGTGACCCATCTGCCCAGGCCGCTGGAGTTTTGAGAATGCTGTGAGTGTGCGCTCGCCGGCGAAGCGCTCCGAATGGGCGTCGACACCATCCTCGACATAGGCCGGCCGGCGAGGCTGTCACGCAGCAAGACGTCGCTACGCTTGTCGCTGCCCCGCGATATCGTTGACCGTGCTGTGACGCCAGTAAAAACTGCGTCGGCCCCGCCCAGTGGGCGGAGCCTCAGCTGACTTGGCCGTATTTTGAGTGTGTGGATGTCCAGTCCCCCTGACAAGGACATGATGGATTCGTGGGAAATGGCGCGGTGTAGGCGCCGCGGCGGCAGTTCCTCGTACTTGGAGAAGGAAACTTCCGTTTCGGTTTCCGTCTCCGTCTCCGGCTCGGTGTGGTCCTCGTTGGCGGTCAAAAGACCCGGGACCTCTTCAGGGCCATTCTCTTCCCTTTCTTCCTCGATCGTGGACGAAATGGGCTGAGACACATGCAAGGTAGGCGCTGCTGGTGGTGACGGTGAAGCCACGCTGAGAAGCCTAGGGGGCACGGAGAAGCTCCGGATCGACGCCTCGGACGGGCGTTTGCTGTGGGAAAGGCTCCATGAGGGCGAGGTGGGGTCCAAGCTCGTCGTCGGCGACATGGGCATGTCGGACTCGAGTATCGGCTTGTCGAACATGGAAAGGCGAGGGTTCGACTGCGGCGAGCTGGGGACGGACGAAAGCGCGAACTCGGAGGGTTGCTCCGAAAAGACGGACCATCTGCTGGACGGCTGCATCGAGATCGTCGACGTCGAGCCCTTGTGGGAGTGGGATGCCAGAGGCGTCATCGGCGAAGGACCGGGTCGCCATGCGGCCGGCGGCGTGGAGGACCGCGAGATGCTGGCGGGCGAGAACAGGCCCGGGTTCAGGTTGTGGCGCTTCTTTTTGGGCTTGGTCTTTTCCGCAACATGATAGTGGTGGTGAATGTGAAGTTCCTGGGAGATGTGCTGGGTCGTTTCGCGGGGGTCCGAGCCGATTTCGGCGCGGAGTGTTGATGCGGCGCCCACGACCTCGTCGCCGATGGGCTGGTGGCACATCAACTGGTCCCGCATAGCCTGGATCTCGTCGTTGGAGTTGATGAGCATTTCGCGCAACTCGGCCATGCCCAGCTGCAGGTTCGCATTGTCCTGCAGGAGATCGCGGACGAAGTGGGAGACGACGCTGTTGGAGGGTTTGCCGGTGATGAGAGATTTGGCCGCGGCCGCTCCCTTGAGGCGTCCGGCGGCGGTGTTGAGCTCCTTTTCCATCTCACGCTGGCGCTCCATGCGACCGAGGACCTCGACGTGGCGTTCACGCTCTTCCTTGGTCTCCTTTTCCATGCGCTCCAGCTGCTCCTGCAGGTCAGAGATGCCCCTCTCGGCCTTCCTCCATCGCTGCATGGCGGAGCGGGCCTCGGACTCGGTGGTGATGAGGGTGTTTTGCAGGCGGAGCTGCTCCTGTTCGAGGAGTGCAATGTGCCGTTCCATCTCGGCGGCGCGGGCGGCTGCGCCCTCGAGGCGACGCACTGTCTGGTGGGAGGACAGCAGGGTCGCCTCGAGGGTCTGGATGTGTATGTCGGAGTCCTGGACGGTGGTGTTGAGCATTTCGAGCTGATCGAGCAAGGAGCGGTTCTCCTCGACGGTCCTCGCGTTCTCGGCCTGCAGCTCCACCTTTTCAGATTCCAGCTGCTCGATGCGGGTGGTCAACGACATGCGGTCTCGTTCGGCGTCGGCCATGTATGCCTCATGGCGAGCAAGAAGAGCCTGGAGGGGGAAGGTCAGCAAGATGTCGTGTCGTCATGATATGCGGCACGAGAGTGAGGAGGTGGCATCTCGGGCGGCTTTTAACATTGGGTAGAAAAGCAAAGTTTGCGGGCTGGAACGGTGCCGGGACACCCCATCTTGAACTTAGTGAGGGAAATGAGGAGCTGGAATGTCTCGAGAGATTGAGACGGGTTTCTGGAGCGGCGCAACCGGAATGTTCCTGGATCGAGAGGAAGCTTGGACGAGGAAAGGGGGGAGGGGAAGGGGAGACCCTCCAAAAACCAAAAATAAAACAGAAAGCAGAGCGAGGACGTACCTTGCCCAGCTTGGCGGCAGTATGGACGTCCTTTTCGACCGTTTCGAGGACGGAGCAGCTGTGCCTCAAATAGACACAGTCGGTGCGTCCACAGCAACATTGGATCCTGGAGCCGTCGACGGGGCGTGCAGCGGGAGTTTGGATGAAGTCGGCCATTGCGTCGTGGGAATCGCGAGGTCGGGCGTCATCGGGGTTGCGGGAGTTGTTTTGGTCGGAAACAGCGGTGGCGGCGGTGTCGGTGTCGGTGCCGGTGTCAGTGTCAGTGTCAGTGTCGGTGCCAGTATCAGTGTCGGTGACGGTGTCGGCATTTGTGGTGGTGTTCGGGTCTGGACTTGGGCCTGGTGGCGGTGGACCGGTACCGAGTTCTGCCATCGTTATTGCGGCAGAGAAGACGCTACGGCGGGCAGCATGCTGAGAGCCCAGAGGCGCAGGCAAGGGCTGTGGGAGGGGGGGGAGAGCGGGGGAGAGACGAGGCTTTCGTTTCCTTTCCGTTCCGTAGTTACGGATACCAGGGCGAGATGGTGGGACTGGCAAAAGGTCAAGGAGGGGGAATTGTGCGAGGCGTGGAGGGTCGGGCTTATGTTTATGTCGAGAGTGGGCGTTGTTGTGTTGTGCTGTTTGGTGTGTATCGATATGTTTGGCCAGCCTGTGACGCGATTGGAGGCCACCAGCAACAGCAGACCTGAACTGCTGCAGAGAGGAGGGATAACAGGACAGGGAACAACGAGTATTGGGCCGGGGTGTGGTCGTTTATCGCGATGGTGGCCGACTATCCAGGCCATCCAAGCGCGACTTGGGACCGGGGTTGGTGTGTCTGTGGTGCGCCGTTACTGGACACGACAGGCCGTTGACACCTCTGCAGCAGTGGATGGCAGCAGGGAACAGGCCAGGCCGGTGGGGGTGGACAGCAGTTTCTTTTGAGAGCATGAGGTCCGAGCCGAAATTGGGCTCATATAAAATATTGCAGGAAGAGGGGGGATTGGAAAGCAGAAAAAAAGAAGGAAAAATCGAGATGGGGCGAGAGAAGATGACGGCCCAAGAGATTGGAACTGGAACGGGGATGCCGCCGCTATGAACACGTGCTAAAAGGTATTGATTACGGAGTAGTTGTGCTGTGTCGCGGGTAATGAGCAGAGGTGTCGTGTCTGTAGGTTCGTAGGAAGTAATGGTGGTGCATCCGTCAGAGTCAGAGTAAAGGATATGGAGAAGACGAGCTTAGGTAGGCGAAGAGTTCGAATAGGGAGAGACGAGATGACGACGGAGGGATGATTGTCTCACAGGATGACGATGCGGGAGTTGAAAAGATGGTGATGCGAGGGTGAAAAACCGGTGGGATATCGGAGAGTAATTCATCGGAGAGACACCGAAGACGTGACAAAGAAACCACGAGGGAGGGGGACAGGGAAAAGGAAGGAGAGAAGGGTGTCGATGATGCTAGTGGTGGTAGCGGCGGCAGGAACTGGTGGTGGTGGGGAACTGGTGGTTCAGCGCCAAAAAGACGAAACCTAGTAATTACCTACCGGTAGTAGTAGCCAAAAGGAGAGTCGCGAAAAGGAGAGCGCGACTCTCGCTGGTATCGGTACCTGATGCTATGGCTATTTCGGCATGCAGTTCACACAATGCATTGTACGATTCGTGTACGGATACCTCCACCCAAGTCCCTCCCCCTCTTGTCTCTCAGCAATTCCTACCTACTGCGTACTACGTACCTTACAGTTTACAGTACCGCGTAGGTGGACTACCTACCGGTAGATAAGCAGGCAGGCAGGCACGTTCCGATACTACCTACAAGCATGGGAAGATGGAAAACGGGAAGGAACAGGCGTTCGCGTCGGACCAAACTAGTTTGCACGACGTACTTAGTAGGTAGGTAGTATGCAGTACGTACCTGTACGGTGCACAGGTAGTAATCCACGGGTGCAGGCGCATCCTGCCCAAACAGGCCCAATCTGCGGTCCAAACCAGGAAACAGCTCCACAGAGTACCCGCCAATCCAGGAACGCCTCCAGGAACGACCCCACCTGCGCAAATTCGTCCCTGCCTGTGTCTGTGCCCGTGCTCTGTATGCCAGGTACGTAGCTGCTTACTCACACAGCACACAGGTACACATGTGTTGGGAGAAGGGAGTAAGATGGATGTACTTCTCAGATACGTACTACCGGTACTAGATTGTGTATCCGTACAGCTCAGAGACCAACTCACCTCCTTGGACGCACCGGATCGTCACTCGCAGCGAATAACTGTCTCTGGAATGTGCTGCCCCTGCTACAATGACGACACCCCCGGGAAATACCCACTGGGTGGTGTGTTGGATCGAACTGACTGCGTCTTGTGATGGGAGTCACCAGAGGCGGCTGCATCTTGGAGGGCCAACTCATCAACGCTCCACCAGCCGCCTAATTCTGTCTGCCTCCATTTGGTAGTGTCGGGTATACATGGTGTTGTATGGGCTTGTCAACCAACTCATCAGTCGTCGCGTCTCTTACGCCACATCAACAGTGCTGACTCATCATATGCTACTTATTCAACACTTGTCGATGTGCACTTTGGACCTGGGACGATAACCCCCAGGAACGATATATGAAGAAAAAGAAGAAAAAAACTAATTAATCTATCAGGTGAATAAGCCATGTTAACAAGCTATTGAAAACATCAAGTGATGCACTGCCCGAGGTTTCTAGGAGAACCACAACTCAGTGCAACCTGCCCTCCGCTCCCAGGAAGGCGGTGCGCTTCAGTGGGCCGACCCGCTGCACCACACCGCTGTGGGTCCTGCCCGGCCCGGCACACACCCACGTTCGGCACAGACGTCCGCCGCTCTGCTCTCTCGAAAAACACAGTCGCCTCAACCCTCGGCTTCAACAACGCGACCCCCTTCGGACGAGGCTAACAAACAACCTCCACCCTCGACACTGCACAGAGACTGACGGCAAACGTCATCGGGGGACCACGATGCCGTCGTCCGGAAACCCTGCACCCGCGCCCGCGCCCGCACCCGCAGACGCCAGCAAGACCGTCGTCCGCGGCGCGTCCCTCCTCATCATCCTCCAGATCGGCTCCCGCGCCGTCACCTTCGTCGCGAACCAGCTCCTGCTCCGCTTCCTGACCGCCCAGCTCCTCGGCGTCTCCACCCAGCTCGAGGTCTACTACCTCTCCGTGCTCTTCTTCGCCCGCGAGAGCCTGCGCGTCGCCGTCCAGCGCCAGGAGACCCGCCCCGGCGGCGCCGACAAGACCGTCGGCAATGGCGACGACAGGACCGCCGGCAAACACGACGATGACGACAACCCCCGCGCCCGCCTCGCTCGCGAGAGCCAGGCCGTCGTCAACCTCGGCTACCTCGCCGTCCTGCTCGGCTGCTTCGTCACCGTCGGCCTCGGCTGGCTCTACCTCTCGTCCGCCGACCGCTCCACCGCGGCCACCCCCCACTTTCTCCTCGCTCTCCGCCTGTACGCCCTCGCCGCCGTCCTCGAGCTGCTTTCGGAGCCCTGCTTCGTGCTCATGCAGACCCGCCTGCGCTTCGGCACCCGCGCCTCCGCCGAGTCCGCCGCCACCTTCCTGCGCTGCCTCGTCACCTTGGCCACCGCCCTCTGGGCCTCGCGCGCCCGCCTCGACCTGGGCGTCCTCCCCTTCGCCCTCGGCCAGCTCTCCTACGGCGCCGCCCTGCTGCTCGTCTACCTCTGGTCCGCCGCCCGCCTCGCCCGCGCCGACGGCTTCTCCCTCTTCCCCAAGACCCTCGCCTCCGCCGGCCGCCAGGGAGGGGACTACGTCGCCTCCTACTTCTACCGCCCCACCGTCACCCTGGCCTCCAGCATGATGGCCCAGAGCCTCGTCAAGCACGTCCTCACCCAGGGCGACACCTTTCTCGTCTCCGTGCTCTCCACCCCAAAGTCCCAGGGCGTCTACGCCCTGGCCAGCAACTACGGCGGCCTCCTCGCCCGCCTCGTCCTGCAGCCCGTCGAGGAGAGCAGCCGCAGCTACTTCAGCCGCCTCCTCCTCCGCTCGTCCCGCGAACCCAGCGCCGAGCCCTCCAGGGAGACCCTCGCCACCGCCAGCCACCACCTCCACACCCTGCTCCGCTTCTACCTGCTACTCTCCTCCGTCGTCGTGAGCGTGGGCCCCGTCGCCGCCCCGCCCCTCCTGTCCCTCGTCGCCGGCAGCCGCTGGGCCGGCGAGGGCGCCGGCGACGTCCTCGCCGTCTACTGCTACTACATCCCGCTCCTCGCCATCAACGGCCTCGCCGAGGCCTTTGTCGCCTCCGTCGCCTCCGAGGCCCAGGTCCACCGCCAGTCGGCCTGGATGGCCGCCTTCTCCGTCGCCTTCGCCTCCGCCGCCTTCCTCTTCATGCGCGTCATGGACCTCGGCGCCGAGGGCCTCGTCCTCGCCAACTGCATCAACATGCTCTGCCGCATCGTCTGGAGCCTCGCCTTCGTCAAGTCGTACTTTGCCCGCCTGCACACGCCCTTTGAACTCTTGTCATTGCAGCCTAACGCCGTCACTTCTATCGTCTGTCTATCTACACCCCACCTCATCCGCCGCGCCACCGGTGTCGCCGCCTCGAGCGCTTCGTCCACCTCCTCTTCTTTCAGGGACCTGGTCGCCATCGGCATCGCCGCCGTGCCCGTCGTCCTTCTGATGCAAGTCTTTTTCTCTCTTTCCCCCCAACTTTTGTCAAAACCCGCCCCTTTTTGTCTCTGATGTGATCCCGTCCTTCTAACATGGCCCCCAGACTCTTTGCCGAACGCAGATTCCTCCTGCAATGCTACAACTCGGCCCGCAGACCAAAGACTGCGTAGGCGCGCGCGCACGCGCGCTATTGTTCAGATGGAATCATGGAAGATTAGACAGTCTCCAAGACAGAGAAAGTAAGAATCAAAATCAAAATCAAAGAAACAAGAAACAATCTTTTTCCCCCCTAGTCAAACGTAATCTTGGTCGCCTTCTTGGTCATGTCGACGTCCTTGAAGAAGGCGCCGTAGGTGCTGTGGGCCTTCTTCTTGACGGTGGTGCCGAACTTGAAGAGCTCGTCGGGGACGGGCTGCTTGGCGCCCTTGAGGATGTTGATCAGACTAGCGGTTTGCGTGCGCGTTAGTGACTCGTCCCGTTACAGTGCTATTTTTCATTTTTCCATCATCACGGTGACCACTTACGATCCAGAGTGCGCCTTGTCGTGCTCGGTGAAGAGGGTGATGGCCTCGCCCGTCTTGCCGGCGCGGCCGGTACGGCCGATTCTATGGACGTAGTCCTCGATCGTCAGGGGGAACTGCACACGTTTGTTAGCGTTGGGCCGTACTCGCACCAAACATCTCATCTCGAACTGAAGATGGACATGTCATCTCGAGCGGAAGAAAAAGGACAAAACTCACGGTGACGTTGATGACCAGCTTCACCTCGGGAATGTCGAGACCGCGGGCGGCGACGTCGGTGGCGACCAGGACCGGGGTGGTGCCGGCCTTGAAGGCCTCGAGGCTGCGGGTGCGCTGCTCCTGGCGGAGGTCGCCGTGGATGCCGCCGACGCGGATGCCGCGCTGCTGGAGGAAGGCCTCGACGCGGGTGGCCTCCTTCTTGTAAAGGCAGAAGACGAGGATGCGGTCGTCCTTTTGGGCGCCCGTCTGCCACTGCTTGAGCAGCTGCAGGAGCCTCTGCTCCTTGGCGCGGGGGTCGACGACCTCGACGCGCTGGGTGATGCGCGTGTTGGCCTGCAGCTCGACGGCGCCGTTGGCCGTCTCCTTGCCGCTGGAGCCGATGGTGATCTTGATGGGGTCGACCATGAAGGACTCGGCCAGCTTGCGGACCGAGGCCGGCCACGTCGCCGTGAACATGACGGTCTGGCGGGCCTCGCGCGCCGGCATGTCGCCGAGGATCATCTTGATGTCCTCCTCGAAGCCCTTGTCGAGCATGCGGTCGGCCTCGTCGAGAACGGCGAAGCGGACGTCCTGCAGCGAGATGGTGCCGTCCATCATAAAGTCCTTGAGGCGGCCCGGCGTCGCGACGATGACGTCGGCGCCACGCCGCAGCAGGCCGCGCTGGTCGTCCTTGGAGGCGCCGCCGTAGATGCAGATGCTCTTGAGGCCCAGCAGGCTCGACACGTGCTCCATCTGCTCCTGGGTCTGCATCGCCAGCTCGCGCGTCGGCGACACGACGACGGCCTTGATGCACCGCTTCTTGATCTTGGAGATGCCCTCGACGAGCGGCAGCGCAAAGGCCATGGTCTTGCCGGACCCCGTCTCGGCCACGCCGATGACGTCGCGCCGCGAGAGCGTGTAGGGCCACGACGCCGACTGGATGGGCGTCGGCTTCTTGTAGGCCGAGAAGGGGTTCTTCTTGATCAGGTCCGTCTTGGGCAGGTACGAGAACTCGAGGATCGGCCGCAGCGCCGTCGGGTTGTCGACCGGGTCCGTCACCGTGATGTTCTCCGCCGTCAGGAAGGCGTCGACCTCGGACTGCGCGAGGGCGGTCAGCGCGGCCGCCTGCTGGTAGCCACCGAGGACGGCGGCGGTGGGCGTGGGACCGCTGGCCGTGACGACGGGGACATCAGCGGCGGCGGCGACGTCGTCGCTGCCGTTGCTCTGGGCCTCCTTTTCCTTCCTCTTCTTCTCCTTCTTCTCCTTCTTTTGCCTCTTCCTCTCGGCCTTTTCCTCCTCCGTCTCCCCCTTGGCCTCGGTGGCGGGAGCTTCTTCCACCTCGTCGGCACCGGCGGCAGACTTTGACTTCTTGTCCTTCTTGCGCTCCTTCTTCTCCTTCTTCTCCTTCTTCTTCTGTTTCTTCAGCTCCGCGGCCTCGTCGCTGTCGACATCGCCACCGGCGGCGAGGTCCTTGACCTTTTGTTTCTTGGTGGTGACGGCGGCCTCGGCCTCGGTGTCGGCGAGAGAACGCTTCGTAGCGGCCATTGTTGCGACGTGGGAGGAAAGATTGATATGTGAGCGAGGAGGAGTGGTGCGCTACAATTCGACTTGAGGCACGCTGGAAAAGGGAGATTCGAGGCGCGTGGAGGGAGGGGGGGGGGGGGGGGAAGAGATCGGACTGTCGCAACAGAAGGGAAAAAAAATCACAAATGATTTATCGATAAGGTGATAAGCCGATAAGCCGATAAGATTGGAGATGGGGGGAGGACCCTGCGCTAAGCTTATTCCGGCTTATAGGTACCTAGGCACTTACCTACCTGCCTACCTACCTAGGTACCTATGATGAGGTACGTATCACCACCCAGCCCGCTGGACGCCCGTTCCAGACTCGGAGCTCGGGCCCCACCCGCACCCGGCCTTGTGCACCTTCCTTGATCGGTCTCCACCCGTCTCCCCCGCCTTCTCCTCCTCCTCCCACGTCCGCTTCACTGCCCATCCATGCCTCTCCATCCACCTACCACCAACAGAAGGTATTCATCCCTCCAACCGTTCATCTTCCCCTCTTTGACCCCATCACCCCCCATTGCCAGTTGTCACTCTTGCTGCTGCTAGAGAACGATACGAAAGTCTCTTTCCCTCCCCCAGTCGCCGGGGTGTGCCAGTCCGTCTAGGTGCATGAATCTGCACAGAGAGACCTTCATCAGCTTACAG